>JAVSBS010010529.1:0-11188 GCA_033124195.1 Coracias cyanogaster
ACCCCAACCATGACCACCTGGGTGAGGGCAGAGCCACAGAGACACAGGTGGGCCAGGTTCTGCCTCTGGAACATGAATCCAACAGAAACATCAAAACATTCTGCTGGGTTGTGACTCATCCACAGGTCAACTCCACCTTGGGGCCCACAGCTCAGGTCCCAGCATTTCATTCTCACAGGTCAAAACAGAGTTATCATGTACCGGATGCAAATGCTCTTCTCATGGTTGCTGCTGGTGTCTCCCTCTTCCTGGATCCTTTACAGGCTCTTACTTCTGATTGAAAAAAGCATACAGAGGAACTCAGCAAAACAATGTGACAAAACATGCACGGTCATATTACCAAATAAACCAACTTCTTCAGGGACCCTGTTGTGCTCTCCTTGGGGCAACTGATTCAGGTTAATAAACTTCTAAACACAATGCCTTTTTTTGTTTTCAGTAAAAAGGCTCTGGAGTTAAAATGGTTTGCACCACCTATGGATCTCCCCCAAATTATTTAACCATGTGAGGTGAAAGGTTGTGTCCCTTAATCTCTTCCCCACCCAGACCCTTCCTAGCATCTGTAAAGAAATAATCCCTTCAAATGCCTCCTCTGAAACATTTTGCTTAAGCTGCAGGGGGATAATGTTGATGAGAACTGCGAAATAAAGGGATTTGTTTTCTTCAATTCTGAGAAAATGGGGAAATAATTTTAAGTTGAATGAAACCAGTTTTTCTAATTCTCTAAACAATTTTTAAAAAACAACAAACTACTATTTAACTCAGAACAATTAAAACTTTACATATAACATCTTCCCTAGCCACTCTTAAGAGAAAAAGTTAAACTCTTTCAAAATAAGCCTGAAAGAATTTTAAAGCACACATTAGTTAATGTAAGAAATAACCACAGAGTTATTTTCGCTTCAGTAGCCTTGAAGAGATTCACCTGAAGGAGCTCTCTGTCACTCACCCCAGTTCTGCCTCTGAATAGGCTCACTGAGTTCAGGGAGGGTACTTTTAGTGCACTGAATTATGGAAAAAAATTAAGTTGTTTCCTTTTGTCCCTACTGCTTTGTTCAGCACTTCCCTGTGTCTTTGGAAAACTTCAGGAGGACTTACATCATGTGCAGGCTGAAGCTGTGTATCAGCCCTTAAAAAGCAAGGAACAATCTGAAGAGAAAATGAGCAAGAACATTTCAATTTGACTTGCTTTTGCCAGCTGGCCAAATGCCTGAAGGAAAGGATCAAGGGAGAGCGCAGCGTTGCATCATCTGGCTTTGCACAATGGAGAAGTTCTATCTGCTTCCTCACACATCCCTTGGCTTTGTGTGCTGCCTGTTTGGGTGGGCACTGATCATTGCTATTGCAGCAGTATTATCTCCCTACTTCCAAAGGGATGAAAACTAGCAAAGTCCATTTGTTTTGTATATTGACAATAATCCTTTAGTTCCCGAGAATCACAAAGGTCCTTAAAATAAATACCAAATCCAAGCAAAAGAAAGCTGTCAACATTTCGACTGAGATTCTCAGAAAAGTTGAGCACTCACTCAGCAAAGCATTCATAAGACAGGCACAAAGGGCTGCTGTGTGTGCTCCCCTGATGGGCTCTAATCAGCTGTTTGCACAGCCAGCTGCACACTGGAGCCTCGTGGACATGGTGCTGTTGCTGCACTCAGGCTCTGCTGGCATCACGAGCTTCAGAGCTCTCAGTTTCAACCTTAGTAATGTCTTTGGGCATTTAGGACCGTCTTGCATGAGATTAGACGTCTGATGTGCAGCAGGTCATTAGAGGGTTGTGCTCTCCACCACACATGCTCTAAGGAAGGATGTGGTGGAGGAGGAAAGATGATGATGATGACGATGATGATGTTGAGCACAGCTGTGTGAAGGACCAAGGCCTTGTTAAGGAATGTACAGCATATCCCTAAGGCTTTTTATCTTCTTCTGGGCACACTCTGCCACTCACTCACAGCTGTACTGAGTTCAGGCAGCACTGGAGATGGGGAGAATCCGGAGCAGTGGGTCGCAGAATCACAGAATGGTAGAGGTCAGAAGGGACCTCTGGAGATCAACTAGTCCAACCCCCCTGCTAAAGCAGGGTCACCCAGAGCAGGTTGCCCAGGATCATATCCAGGTAGGTTTGGAATCTCTCCAGAAAAGGAGACTCCACAGCCTCTCTGGGCAGCCTGGGTCAGTGTCTGTCACCCTCAAAGTAAAGAAGTTTCTCCTCCTGTTCCTATGGAACCTCCTGGGTTCCAGTTTGTGCCCATTGCCCCTTGACCTGTCACTGGGCACCACTGAAAAGAGTCTGGCCTGATCCTCTTGACACCTGCCCTTTAGGTATTGATAAGCATTGATCAGATCCTTCTCAGAAGAGGCCAAGTGATGCCCTGGTGAGCTGCACTCATCTGCTTATCACCTCCAGAGCTGAGGGAGTAAAGCTGAGAGTTGCAGATGACTTGCCTTGTGGGACTGAACTTTGAGCGACTCTTTTTAAGGCTCCGGAGGTTGCAAATAGACTATTGCCAGTGAGATGTAGAGTAGCTGTATGTGTTAAGGCCACATCCATGCTGGTGTTCATGCAACAGCTGGTACTTGCAGGCTTTCTGGAAGCTGAGCTGGGACAAGGCTGATCAGCTCCTTGACATGACCTGGCAAATCTACTCTATATAAACGGTAGCATAGGAAGAAGCCGGCTTAGTTCCCCAGCCTTGCTCATAGCCATATCTCTTCTACACATATCTTTTATTCACTCCTAAGCCACCTTCCCATTTATGTCAGAAGGGCCTTGCATTAATCCTTTCCTGTGCTGTGCCTCCATTCAGAATGTATGGTAAGGACTTGACTTCTTCCGACATCCCTCTTTTACAACCCTACCTTAAAATAAGTTCAGGGTTTCTTAACAGCTAGGTGTGCTGAAAGAACAAAGTTATGGTGGTGACCTGATGCTTGAACATAGATTCAGCTGCTGGAGAGGGAGCCCACACTGCTGTGCTTCTCCATCAAAGTTATCCTGAAAACAAACACAATTCTTATCTGCGGTTATTTTGACAAAATCAATGCTCAAAGAGATCCTGCAAAAATGATGCACCACATGCTGCTGGTGCTAACTGGAAACCAGTTGGAGGTTCTTACCAATAAACACTGATCTGACCTCCGAGTGTGATCTGAATCCCTCTGTGAATTTTGTTTCCAAACAGTGCCTCCGGGCTGTCACGATTGCTTCCGAGGCACCGGCACACTCGATACAGCACTGAAGCTATTGGACATCCTGTTAGATCCTTGGGTTGCCAGGCCATTGTCTTGTTGTTATTAGTGGAGGATTAGAAGTTTAAGGCCTCAGAGCTTAATGGCCTCAGCGGGTGGAGAGCATGGCACTAGCTGTGAAAATGACAAAAATCGATACCTAATCCAGTGCAGTCAGTCAACCTTTTCAAAGCCTCATCCCTATTGATTTCCGAGTGCTGCTCTTCCTGTCCCTCGATGTAATCAGTCTGTTTGCTCAGCAGACAGACTCACTCTCTTCCACTCTCCCCCCACTTTTGGGGGCTTTTCACACTTAGAAATGGATTACTTAGATCCCCCCAGCTTTTCATCTCTTCTAGCTGCTGTCAGAGGAATGATTAAAGGGGAGGCAGCCTAGGCAACCATTTCCTACAAATCAAGGAAAAGCTGACCTGCAGTGTGATGGATGTTTCAGGAAAGGAGCAGGTGGGCTTTGACGTGGAAGGAATGGAGGACATCTGGTCAGGTTAGATAGTTACAATCCAGACAGTGAAC
This sequence comes from Coracias cyanogaster, assembly GCA_033124195.1. Lineage (NCBI taxonomy): Eukaryota > Metazoa > Chordata > Aves > Coraciiformes > Coraciidae > Coracias > Coracias cyanogaster. The sequence goes on from JAVSBS010010529.1 coordinate 3,760, forward strand.
ACAGAAAAAAGAAAAAAAAATTACTTCCGTCTCCTTTTCCCATCACTTGGAAGATACATCAGTCACCACACTGAGAGAAAAGTCCCTATGGTACTAATGTGAATTTAGGGATTAGGATGCAAGTACCTTGGAGCAAGTTTTGCTCTTCCAGAGAGGACAACACACTTTTTTTCTAGCCTGCCCTGGTCTGGCTATTTGCAAGACAGAGTTGATCTGCACCTAGATACCCTTTAAAAAAACACCAATATAAGGACTCCTGTTGCTAGAAGCAGCCCAGATGGGTTTCCTCTGAGCTGAGATCACATCTGCAGGTACAACTTTCCCAGTGCTGCACACCCACACCTCAACATATACATATGCCCAAAATACAAAGCTACTGAGAAGGCAGAAAGGCAGATGGGAACCATTAGCCTCAAGCTCAGAGCAGGCTCAGTAAAGGATGATCCAGTCTTTCCAGTCTGATTGATGGCCAACCACTGCCATTAACTAAGGGTCAGTTTGTAGGAAACTATGGTGTTTTTGAAATAAAGACACCAGTTAATGGGTGTGCTTGGTGATGCTTTGAACCACCTCAAAGAAGTGAATTGACCCAAAGAGTAATATTAGAATCAAACATATTTGCATTGGCAAATTAAAAATTCAACAACTGTAGCTGTTCTGCAGTTGCTGAGCCATGTGGGCATCCTCATTACAGTCAGAGCATCTGTGGAGCTGGGCTGTCTGTTGGATGCTTCTGCAGTATGAGAACCCCCCCAAAACACTGCACAATGCCGCAAAAAAAACGGGAGAGGGTTCCTCTGCTGGTGGCACTGCCATCTCTGTCCACTGCCCTGGCAGAGAGGAGGACAGTGCAAGCAGCCAATAGAGGCTGCATCTCAGAGCAAGGTCTCACATGCTAGCCCTCCTGGGAAGCAAGCCCTTGTTCCCTAAACTTGCAAACTAAGCCCAGAAGAGGGACCAGAAAAGGAAAGTGGATTAGCACAGCAGCTTTACCCATGGTCACATCCCAGCCCTGGAGTCAGACCTGGGCAGCACTGCTCTTTGAGCTTGGTAGGTATTGCCCTTTTGAAGACTTGTTCATCCACTCCTCCAAGCTGACCTGGCACTGTTAGTACAGGGAGATAAGGAAGCATAATTTGCTGTAATGTTTTTCTCCCCAGGCTGCCTTGCTGCGCCTCAAACACAGCAGATGCATTCTGTCTGTCAAAACCAGTTACATTTTATTCCATCTCCTCTAGCTGGGATCAGAGGGCAGGCATTTATCAGGCAAGCAACTGAATTATCAAATCGCATTCCTAAAACAACTGAACAAAAAGCCCTCTGTGACTCTGTTCTGGGAGGGGGAGACCCAAACACCCAGTATTTTTTCTTGTAAATGATATTGAAGTATCTTTTATCATTAGACCCACCAGAATGACTCCAGCGACACAGCAGCTACAGGAAAGCAAGATATTCTCAGCAGAGGCTCACTTCTTAACAATGCTCTTAATGCTAGAAATGTTATAAATTGTGTCATCCAGAAAAATACATTATTTCCTGAATTTACAGGTTTCAAGAGCAAAGCCACGTCTGTGGCTATTCCTCTGTTTGGCCCCACACTAACAGGAAGGAACAGCCCTGGACCCCTCAAAGGCAGTACTTTATTACACCTGCAGATGGGACAGTTTAGCAGCAGAGGCTACTTCTAGTCCCCTTCCTTCCCAGTTAGCATTAATAACCTTGTCTGAAGTCAGCTTGTACAAAATGCTGAGGAGATACTGAAGATCAGCTTTGCAGAGCCATACAGCAAAGTCTGCTGGCCAACATACCTTTATTTTAATGAGAATTCAGTGAGCAAGACCCCTAACATTTTCAGCTGCCATGATCCAGCCCACAAAAGAGAAGGAATTAGTCTAAAACAATGCCTGCCACCAGAGGGTAGCTGGCAAACTTCTGATGAAACATTTTCCCTCTAATAAGTTCCTCTCATGGACCTTGCTGAGTTAAAACCTGTCCCAGACAGCAGCTTGTTGTTTGGCCTTGACATAGTAGGCATCCAGGAAGAAGTCCTTGAGGAGACCATGACCACGAGATCATGCTGTCCAGCAGGACAGGCTGTGGGGTTTGTGTGGTTTTTACTTCCTAACTATCATCTTACACCACCACAGCGAGGTCCAGTTTCCTGGTCCCTGGGAATGTCAGTCATCCTTTTTCCTACTTCAGGCTGGTGACTGCATACATCCCTACAGCAGGATCTTTCCAGGTGATGCTCTTAAGGTTGCTCCCTCCTTTGGGACCCAAGAACTATATTTTCTAATTACAAATAAACAGTTCTTTCAATACAAAGAATGTTGTATTTGCCAAGAAGAACAGAAGGATGGCTGAAAGGGACTAAGAGATATAGCTGCATGTATTCTGTTACTGAAGGTTGGTAGCTCCCTCAGGAGCCCAACATGGACTGACTTCTCCACGAAGCCCCACACTGCCCGAGGAACCAGAGACTTTGCTTCTCTCCAACTCTCCATCTGCCTGCTACGGCTGACAGCCTCCCTCTCCACTGCTCTTTCTGCAGGCTGTGATCTGTAAGGTTTAGTATCTCCCTTTGATCCTCAGCTTAGCCTTGGAAGACTGTGCTTTACCAGCCAGGAGGGAGAGGCAGAAGCATTCCCCAATTAGTAACTCTCTGCTTTGTTCTTGTACAGCCTTGTACCTCGCTGCTCTGGCTTGGCTCTTTAACAGCCCTTTTGATCTCCTTCCCACACAAGCAGCTCAGAGAGGGAAGGGAGATGTGTGAACAATACCCATTGGAAATAAATGTGATTCCACTAACTGTGAGGGAGACAACCAGTGCTGGTGCAACTGACACAAGAGGCACCTTTCCTTGGGACAGGTGTGCCCCAACATGGGCACTATTCCCCAGCCCACTTCTACCCACCTCACCATAGTTGCCTCTTTCAGGAGGCTCATCCCCGTTGGCTTTGTGTGGTCAACAGAGCGAGTCCAGTTGTCACCAGAGCATGCTTCAGAGCTCTTCTGCAGATCAAATAAAGAGAGCAGGTTTTTAGCAAAGGCAACTGAGGTTGACAAGTGAAGTAGGCAGTGTGATCTCCTCTGCTGTGTTCCTAAAGGGGCCATTTTTCAGCTGAGGTGCCAAAGCAAAGTCTTGACTAGTTGTAATAAATAAAAATCCTATTTTTAATATTCTGCAAGGGGAAAGTTCTTATCCCAAGGGCAATGACTACATTTTCCTATGAGTGGAGGTGTTAACCTTGTTGTACTAACTACATTTTAGCCTAAATTATTTCTAAAAAGTATGAATTTTTAATGTGATGGTGACCTTTCCCAGGAAATCTCAAGGCTTTGTAGATGCTGCACAATGCTTAAACTCTATAGTAAAGAGCACCAGTGTTGACTATATCACACCAAAAAATAACTAACTTCATAGCTTAATAGGATGATATATTCCTGTTGAAGTGCTGGAAATTAGGTTCCCAAGTCTATATTTAGGCACTACATAGAAGTGCACCTGATTAATAAAGGATGCATTTCAGAGCCCATTGTAGCCACTCAGATTTGTAAATTCAGTCTTAGTTTTGCAGTGGACATAACTAATGGTGAGGGGATTAGCTTACCACTATATAAACAGTAAATAAGTAATTACTTTTTCATGCATTCATTAAACATTTAACCAGCATTTATACATGGAAGTGACATATAACAAGGTAGTTTGAACAGGTTCATTTGGGATTCAGATTGCAAAGACGTTAATTGACATTTAATAGTTTTGTAATCGATCTCTGTCATCTCACGTTTTGGAAAAATGCTAAAACATATTTCAGCACTATGGAAACTAGTATAATGTAATGTAATATTAACCATATCATTGAGACACACATTTATGCCGCTACCTAAAGCTAAACTAAGCTACATAAGAAGTAATTTGTGAGTTCAAACCTGTATTAATATTCAGTATTTTGTTTCAAACCACCCACAGAATTTTAGGAGGCAACAGTTTCACATGGCAATTAAGAAAATGTGCTCATGCATAATAACGAGGGATATGTAGTTACATAACATGCATACGCACCTCACCTATTGCTGTTTTTTATAATTAAGTACATATTAGTATATTTACAGAAGCCCAGGCACTGACTTTTGCATGTGGTGATGTGTGTGAAAGAGCTCTGTTTGTTATTATAATTGCCTGATGCTTATACATTTACAGCTCTTTTCAGTGACCCAGAACTACACCAGGCTGGAAGCTGAAAGCCTGTACATTGCTTGCCTAGGTATTTCTGAACAAATAGATGCAGATTTTTTTGTCCAGGTAAAACATTTGTGGGACCTTGGAGCAGGATATTAAAATTTAACATGAGCCTGGTTTTTATAGCAAGGATACATCATTTGTCATTTTTATGACAATCGGGCATAATTCAGGCCGTAAGGAGCATGGCAACCCAGGGGTGCTGGAGGGCTCTTTCCACTCTACTACAAACACAGGACAAAAGGAGTATTAAGAGGACTTGACTGCAGTAATTACCTCCAAGCATCACTGCTTGCATCAAGGTGAGCTAAGCAGGCAGGTGGAGCAATGCATGATCCCCTGTACAGTGTTACAGCTCCTTCAAGCCAAGTCCTCGAGGTGAGTACAAGGTTACCTGCAGGAGGGCAAGCAAGTGCCTTGCGCAGAACATTGGCTCAACAGGAAGGGCTTGAAATAACTTCACTGTGTTAGCATCCTCCAGAGCTTTAACATCAACGGAGACAGGGCCTAATTTATCCAAAGGTGTGTGAGCTGGATCGCTGCTCTGGGGCTGTGTATCAGCCTCATTGGTTATTCCACCTGATATCATAAGATGCACTGAGCTGTCAGAAACATCACTGTTTGTCCACATCAAACCATCTTCTGAGGCTTTTGATAACTGCCTATATTGATCTGTGGTCTGATTATGTAGTTTTCTTCCCAGTATAAGTAATCTATCTCTGATGACTTTTTTGTGACTTTTTTCCGACTTTTTTCCTCACTGACTTTTGATCCTGAAAAACGAGCAGCCACTCCTGATCACACTGATTTTTAATCTGAAAAGCCATTCAGAAAATTGTTTCTCAGTGGTTTCTTTAAGGGATACTGTAAAACTGAATCTGTAGAAACTGAATTTGAGTCTTTTTGTACATGTTGTAAAATTCCTCTTACTCACTAAAGGAAATACTGGTAGTAAGGATTGTTAGAGGTCAGTGGAGGGCTGGGAGACTAATATGTCTGAGTCCTTGGTTCCCCATCTGCCGTATATTGGTGCTTAGCTGATTAACTGGTAGCAAAAACATTTCATGTAATCTGAAGTGCAGACTTGATACGAACACATTTGAGATTTCAGCATTCACAGATGCCTAAGCCTGGTTTCTCTGCCTCTGAAGTAAATGTGTTCAGTCTGCCACACACATGCAACCTACCTGAGCAATCAATTCTGAAAAACAAATACGGAAGAGCTTACCCACCAATGGGCATTTGTTTACTTTCAAGAGCTGCTGAACATGTTAAAATATTGACAAGACTGACAAGTCCCAGGAGTGGCCTGGGAATGCTGGAAGAACCAAAACTTAATTATCATTTGTGTTTCTTTGTTCTTGAGTTCTTTAATTTTAATGAGTTGTGAAACTCATATGTTTAGATCTAGGCATATGGAAGGAAGAGTTTTTATACAAACCAGTTATTGTAATTAACTGCTCCCATAATATGAGTGTAAATTAACAGTGACCCAGAAACAATACAAATAAGTAGACATCCAGCCAGGATCCCTCTTTTCTCAGCAATTATCTTTGTGAAAACTCCTAAAGATCAGCAAATATTTTCACCAACACAATGGTATCACACATTGCCTTGGGTTGCATGCCAAGCAGACTGCAGGTCTGAAAACATGCAGGAGAAGGCAGTAATCCCCTTACTGTCCTTCTCTTGCTCTAGCTCATATCACTTCCATTGCAAGAACAGGAATACAGCAAGTGTCTGTTCATCTGAAGCCTATATTGATTATTAAAGATGAAAGGGAGGGGTAAGATCCAAAACTAGCGTTTTTTTATATAGTGTGGACAGCTGGAGCATCTCTGCTACCCACAGCTGCTACAGAAGGGCACACCCGAGAACCAGTCTCCTCAGGAAAAGTCATCTAGGAAGACATGGTGTAAGTAATACTATGTGCAAACTGTTAGCTGAGCTTGTGTAATGGTCTCATCCCTTTTTTTAAGTTTACTAGGGAGGGACTGAGTGGGCTAATGGAAAGAAGATAATCCTACTGTGGGTTGTTGGAGCTGAAGCACACAAATGGTGTTAGATGGACCTGCTTTGCTGTTGCCCTTGAGCTTGCTCCCTGGAAGCCAGGCACCGTGGGCACCAAAGGCATTTGGGGTTCCTGTGACCTCATGGGTGGGAGAGCAGATGCTTTTCTGCTATAAACGTCCAAGCTCATGATCAAAGTGAAGGCTTTGCATAGAGTCACTAAGGTTATATATTTAATTCATTTTGGCAAATTCTTGGATTCTCTGACAGGTTTAGAGAAGTCCTATACCTTGGTGGGTGTTCTTAAAAAAAAAAGGAAGTGATTAGCACACTGGGAGAATGAAGAACCACCCAGGGCAGGAGCAGATAAGGTCTGAGAACACCTAGAGAACCTGAAGGTGCACAAGTCCGTGAGACCTGATCAGATATACCCACAGGTCCTGAAGGAACTGGCAGCTGAAGTTGCTAGGCCACTACCCATCACATTTGAGAAGTTGTGGCAGTCTGGCCAAGTTCCCATAGATTGGAAACGGGGAAAAATAATACCCATTTTTAAAAAGGGAAGCAAAGAAAACCCAGAGAACTACAGACCAGTCAGCCTCACCTCTGTGCCAGGTAAAAGCATGGAGCAGATCCTCCTGGCATCTGTACTAAGGCACATAAAAAAACGAGATGATTGGTGACAGTCAACACAGCTTCACTAAAGGCAAATTGTGCCTAATTTGGTGGTCTTCTATGACACAGTTACAGCTCTGGTAGGTGTGGGAAGGGCAACTGGCATCACCTGTCTAGACTTGTGTAAGGCAGTTTACACTGTCCCACATGACATTCTTGTCTCTAAGATGGAGAGACATGGACTTGATGGATGGACCACTTGGTGGATAAGGAACTGGATAGAAGGTTGTGCTCAAAGAGTTGTGATCAATGGCTCAAAGTCCAGATGGAGACCAGTGACAAGTGGAGTTCCTCAGGGGTCTGTCCTGGGTCCGGTGCTGTTTAACATCTTTGTCAGTGACGTGGATGGTGGCATTGAGCGCACCCTCAGCAAGTTTGCCAATGACACTAAGCTGCGTGATGCTGTGGACTCACTTGAGGGAAGGGCCATCCAGGGGGACCTTGACAGGCTTGAGAAATGGGCCAATGCAAACTGCATGAGGTTCAACAAGTCAAAGTGCA
>JAVSBS010010529.1:11288-27948 GCA_033124195.1 Coracias cyanogaster
AGTACGAGGCTGGCGAGACTCTGGAATAGATTGCCCAGAGAGGCTGTGGACACCCCCTCCCTGGAGGTGTTCAAGGCTGGGTTGGATGAGGCCCTGAGCAACCTAGTCTAGTTGAGAGGCGTCCCTGCCCATGGAGCGGAGCAGTGTTTATCCAGAGATGCTTTCAGGGTATAAATAAAGTCATCCTCATTTCCACCATTGGCCACACTAGGTTTGGCAGATAGTCAGTGCAACGTGCACCACACTGACCATCTTGAACTTCTAACTGCTTGGGGGAAGAAAATTATTTTGCAGATCAGATGAAATGCTTATACTGCTGCAGTACTGTGCAATGATATTTGTGCTAATGTGCTGCATACCTGCCATAGCTTACTCGGAACCTGATTGCATTTTGTGGACTTAACTGAGATAAAAAAAGGCAGAGTCTGGGCAAGCCAATAACAGGTTCATGGCTGAGCTGGAGAATTACAAAACTCTACAGGCTCCAGTAGTAGTCTGTCAGTCATTTACTCCCACTAATGGAGACTGGTTAATTCTCTTGGCAAACCATTTTTTTTCATCATATTTATTCCTTGTGCTGATCTGTGAAATTTTGCTGAATGCCGTGATATTTCATGGATATGTTTACTACACAATGGGCTATGTGGGCTTGTGTTTCTGCCAGTCAGGTAGGTGCTACAGAGGAGAAACTGATTTTAACAGGTGAAATTAAAATGAGCATACCTGTAATGTAGGTGGAGAACAAAACCACTTATGCACTGTTATTCCTGTCACCAGAACAATAGAAAGAATCCTTCCAGCACACGTTCCTGGTAAACAAAGGTTGCTGCTGGCAGAGATGAAATTTTGAGCTTTCTAATTAAAAATCTCTGCTTACTGATTCCTCTTCTGAGTTCAAGCCATCCCTCAAGATTTCTGCACAGTGGACACCGCCTATGTCTTCACAGGTAGAATCTGATCAAAGAAAAAATAAGACAAAAAAAAAAAAATTATCTCCTGGCCAGGTTAAGTAGATGTTATTTCTTGGAGATTGTCTCGTATCGTCCTCTGCTGCCCCATCTCCCAGTCCAAGTAGGAGTTCCAGGCTGCTACACTGGATGTCACTGCTCAAGAGCCCTCATGCTTGAGAAGACTGTGGATCACAGTGAACCATGCCTGTTTTCAGAGGGTTGTGTAGAAGGGCAAGCAGCAAGACCACCAGTAGTGATGTGCTCCTTACTGCTTTGGTGCTGTTGCTGGTGCCTAGTTGTGAATCTTTACATCTTGCTGTTTGAGGCCAACCTCTCAGTAATTCATCTTTGCCTCCCTGAAGCCCAAAGCCTAAGATCTAGCAGAGATCCAGTGAAGGATCATTCAGCAGCACAAAACTGTAGCAGTAGGGGACCTTTTGCAGCAGGGGATCATTAAACACTTGACTTAAATGAAAACTTATGAAAGTTGCTTTGAATACCAAATTTCTTCTCACTGCCTCACCAAAGGCCTCTGATGTTACCCCCTCAGTGGAGAGCTTTTCAGAACAGGTTCACTCATCTGATTTTTGCTACCTCTGTATTTCAACTGTGACCAAAGTGACTACAGATGAATATGACATAGAGAGTAATTTTTTTTTTTTTATCCTGACATGATCTGAAACATAGAAAAGTGATTTGGCAGAATTTAAATATTCAGTGGGACTGTGTTCTTAATAGACACCACTGTGAAATGCTCTGATACCGCCTTCTAAATTGTGCCACAAGTTTTATAAGGTGCACAGGTTAAATGTAAATAATTATCAGTTCTCAGATTCTCATCCAGTCAGGAGAGATGCCAAGAGCTTGTGTATTTATCTTCAGATCTATTGGGAAATTTCCCAAGAGCATGAGCTCTCAGACATTTAGTCAAAACATCTAGTGATAACTGTCTCCAGAACATTCAGCAGCTCTTTGACTGACATATTTCTCATCAACAAGTTGGCTTTGTTTACACGTCTCTGAGAAGTACATAGCAATGATGGAAAAAATACAACCAGACTTTTCTGTTCTTAGACTTTCTTCTTCTGGCAAGATGGGTTTTATTTCAGGAACTGTTACCAGCCCAGATTTGCTAGCATTAACCAGCTGGGCTACACCAAAATGGCCATGCAGAACAGCTTGCAAATACTCCTTGAGGAGTTTTCCAGTAGCTCTGATCTGAAGCATGATCAGCAGAAGGCAAAAAAAATCTACCTTTGGGTTTTTTCCTTCAGCTCACCTCTGCTTTCTCGACAGGGTGTGTTTTGCCACTTCTATCCATCATAGTTTTTAGGAAGCAAATTCTGTGTCTCCACAAAACAGGCACACAAATCCTGATGCACCCCTAGAGCTGCCAGATCCTATTTTACTTTACTTAACTGCATACAATTGTTTCTTATCAGATTGACCAACCCTAACAAATCCTCTCCTTTCTTAGCAGTCTTGCCATTCCTAAAATCCTGCCAGGGGTTGCCCAGGTTCTACTTCCAACATGCTGCTGAGATAACTCATCGCCAGCTGCATCTCCAGTGTAACTGTCTCAAAAATATCGGTAACACTGACTTACCTCACAGGATAGTTGCAGAGCTTAATTTATTTATGGACACACTGAATTATTTTATTTATGGATCACCTCACAGGCCTTCATCTATCTGTGTTTTCTTGTAGCACCTCTCATTATGCTACCTTAACACGCACACACAAAGCTGCCAAAGGGAAGAATTCTGTGGTTTGTTTCTTACCACATCAATTCATGCAACGGGACCCAAACCAGTCTAAGGAGAATAGCGGGTATTGTCATGAATTCTAACTCTGACACATTTTACAGGAGGTGAACTACCTCCTATCTACTACCTTCCTTAGACTCAGTTTTGCCAGGGTCACAGCTTAAAAAATACAAAAGAACGCATCAGGATTGGAATTGTACAAGGAGAAGAGGATAGCTACAGACGCCCAGACAGAGGGTGCTAGCAGATGGCTAAACAGAGAAGATGAGAACATTATTTTTTTTTAACTATTGAAAGTTGAGGGAGAAAAGCACAGAGAACACAAAACAAGCCCTCATTCTCTCATCTCCATTTCAGCCTGAAGATACTCAGTGAGCAGATGCCTTCTGCTGGCATGGCAGTTCCTCAGGGGAGATGGAGTCTGCTTAGCTTGGACAGCTGAGAACATCCTAGAAGAACTTCTAGAAACTGCAATTTCAAAGGAAACTCTTCCAGAGGGATGAGGCAAGGCAACTGAATCAGTCTTATCTACTCCTCAGTCTGCAAGTACACTGTGACTTTTTTTGCCCCACACCATATGGATTTCCAGCTGCTGCAAATCTCCCAGGTGAGAAGCCTTGAGTCTGAACTGATGGCTTGCATCCCAGAGGAAGTAAGCCTTTCTTTTTTCAACCAATCCTCCTGCAAGTTCCACCATGTGTCAATCTAACAATGAGAGCATCAGAAACGGTTTTGTCAATTATGCCCATTGCCCTTGGCCAACTCTGGGTGGACTTCACCCACAGCCTAGGAACCGGCTTGCTCAAGCAAAGGCACTCAGGTACCTGTCCCTCAAAATAAATCAATAAAACCTCAAAGTTAGTAACAACGAAATATTATAGGACAGCCTACCATATTATCCAGCAATTAGAAGATTTCTGTTTTTAAATCCACAGCTAGTGAGTGTTCTTGAAAAAAAACCCCAAACTGTTTTGGAACAGAAAGAAGGACAAGCTGTTTCAGTCATCATTTTATTACTGATTCACAAGGGAAATCAGTGAATCTACCAGTGGTTCATGCAATTCTGTTGCTAGCTTCTCAGAAAGGAAATGTCATGTATCACAACCTGTTTTTCTATTGCAGCAATTAAAGTACATAGGAGGCCACAACAAAATCAATACAAAACTGGTAAATCCGTAATGAATGACAGCAAAATACTGATCTTCTTGCTTAAAGAAATGTCTGTCTAAATGCCATCAAACAGTTAGGCAGTAGAAGGCTTTTTCTGGTTTATTTTTGAAAAGTCTGCTGTTTTTCAGCTCTTCTTTATGTATGGATCACCAAATGGCCTCCTGCTTCTTGCCTATTGTGTTCGAGTTTCATCTGAGGAAATTAAGTGCAAGTGCAACTTTTCAAGGCTTGAGGTATCCCTGGGGATAGTGCAATGTACGCTCCGTGAAACACGTGCCTGGGTTGCTGCTGGTGAAACCCCTACAGAGGCTCACCAGGGAGCTGATGAGGCAGTATTCAGAGAGCTGCTTCTACATAGGACTCTTTTATATGTTACCACCACACTGAAGATGTAGCCCACTACTTCAGCCTTCCCCATAAGGGTTGTCTCCATGGTAGCCTGTCCTTTCTGAGCCACCATTGCATGGTCCCTTTTTTACCCTCTCAAGTTACTTCCAAATCACTTTTTTGCTTCTTTTCAGAAAAACGCAGGCTTAGTCCCTTTTGTACTTCTGCTATCCAGAGGAATCTTCACAGCTAATACTACATAGATAGTTTTTCCCCTCCCCATGGTATTTCTAGGTAATGTACTTAGGTAGAGACGAGCTATTGCCTCTGGCGGCTTCAAGCTGCCCTGTGAAGGAACACACTGTATGAGATGCAGGAAGCCAATACAGCATGAGCTCAGTACCCAGGTCACATGCAGTGGTCATAAATAATTGCAGATCAGCCCTACAACCTTCACAGATGTAACCTCATCTGTTGGTTGGGCTTTTTTTATTTTTAGTTTCTACCTGGTCTTCCATCAAATCTATGGCCAAATGCCTTTTTAAGCAGACCCAGGTCGTGCTTTTGATTGTAGCCAGGACCTGTGCTTACACAGTTTGTGTCTGGTGGAGGTTTTTGTTTCTGGTTTTTTTTGTTTATTTTTTTATCAACCAAGTTGTTTTCTAGTGCTGGAATGGCTTGATCTGCTGTACTAAACACTCATTGTGCCCATCACATGCTTATCCTATTTCAGCAGTGAGAAATCAATGGGAATTGATTTAAGAATGTCCAGTCCTATCAAGTATTGAGTCAGGCACTGGGACAAATGCCAAGTTGATGGTATAACATATAGATTTTTAACAAGGCATGGAGCCCCAAGTATGACAACCTTGTTTAACAAGGATGGTTGGACTCCAAGATGTTAAATGTGTTGGTTCCTCTCTGTGCTATTGGGGTTCAGATGGTGCCAATTTCCATACCAGTGCACTCTCAGCTAAAAGCAGAGTGTAACCATGCTCTGTAGTCCTAGCAGAAGATTACGTAGGGAAGAGAGAAAGTGTTGCATTTAGAAACATAAACGCTGCCAGCAAATGCTATTTCAGCAATTACCTATGTTTAGTAATTATGCTAATGTTGATTCTCAAAAGGCTGTTATTTGCTCAGCGTGTTCTTCATACTTTATCTCGTTACCTGCCTAACCCTTTATTTTCACTCTAGCTATTACTGGTTGGTTGTCAAGTTAAGTGATGTTTGTAACGCCAAATATTGTCAAGGTACCATTGCTTTAGCTGAATTCCTATTTTTCCAACACCGGTTGCTGTGATTTTCTGCTCATCACTACTACAAGGCTTTGGGGATTGGATTTCACTGCTTAGAAGAGACCTTGGGTGCTGCAGGTGTTATTTTTACTTTGGACTGTGGGATGAATGTGCAGCTCCTGAGGTCTGTTACAACACGTTTGATGAAGTGTGATGGGCATCAATTTGTAAGTGTTGAACTGACACGTATGGATTCTGTGTGCTCCTATACTGCTGGATCGGCACTCCACCTTCAACCAGTGTGCTGGCAACAGAGAATTAACCATGGAAAGATCCACAGCACACAACCCCATGAATATGACCACAGCAATGTTTAAATAACAGAAATACCATACCTGGAGCAACTGGATCAGTTAGATTTGAGGAGATACCTAGTGAGGTGCCTGCACATTTGGATGTATAACTGATTGACAGCCCATGGCCTGTACAGAAGTATCTGTGCATATACATACATGTATGTGCGTGGGTATGTCTGTGTCTTGTATGTGCATATCAAGAAGAAAGTGCTCAGTTATCTGTAGGTGCAAAGCAAAATTGCACCAAGTGCTGCACACTTGGAAGTGGATGAGGCCCATGGACCATCATGGGCTAACATCAAAGACCATACCCTCTAGGACATGCACACTACTAACCACTGGCCTCATCAAGTTGCTTACCTGGAAGACGCAATGATGCAACACAGTGTTGTGCGTTAAAGAAGTAAGAAGAAAGACTGCTTTGGCGGAGGAAAAGGGAAATGCCCAACTCCAGAAAGACATTCTGCATGCACAAGGATGGGACACAGCACTTCAAAAAGAGCCAGTTTCAGAATCAGGGCCACGTCTGTGCCTAACAATGCAACACAGTGTGTCTCTGAGCCTACAAACATTATGCATTTATCAGTGCTCGGTGGTACTGCCAGGTCCCAGCCAGCCTTCCAACACGGCTCTGCACAGGGTTACTGCTGCCTCCTCGCTTTTCTCCTCACACTCTCCTAGCAGAAACCTGCTGGCCAAAATTTTTACAGCAGTCTCCAATTTTGGCCCAGGCTAACAAACCCAATTCTAGGCAATTCCCACGAAGGACCTGGGATTTAACATGTTTAACTACTCTTTCCAGTAATTCCTTGTCTTTCTTAAACTGGGGAGCCCAGAATTGGACACAATACTCCAGATGTGGTCTCACTAGGGCAGAGATGAGCTTGCCAGCCACACTGTCAGACAGCAATATTGGGTGTATTTAATTTACCAGTATAGACATGACTTTTGAGAGCTTGATTCCACATTGCGGCCTCTCCAACACATACAGCAGCCTCCAACACGTGGTGCTGCATTGTACACATTAATAAACTAATTTGCTCTGCATTTGGTATTAAGTAACAATTGTATCTTCCTTGAACTTTATGGACTCCAACTTACTTTCTTCATTGATTTTTTTCTTCTTGTAATTTTCCACCATGTTCCTGCGGTGCCGGAAACAGATCAGGAACCCTCCTGTGGTTAATTTAGCTTCTATTAGCTTTTTATCAACTTATTTGTAAATTAATTGTTCAGACTTCCTTAGAAGGAATAAATTGCATCTAATCCTCACCAGCCTGTATGGAGCAAAATCCAACCTAGAAAGAGGAGCAATGCTCCCACGTAGAGCTGTGCAATCTCTATAAACAGCAGTGTTAGCAAAGAGCCAGCTCATTTAAACAATCAAGATAAGCAAGGTACAAATAGGGCTGACTTGGCATATGTGTTCATTAACTTAGATGTGGGAGCTCTGAACTGAAGAAAGAAACGATTAAGCTCTAATTGTATCTTCTTTAAGGGGGCATTTTGAACAGCTAACCCTTTTGTAAGGTGGCTCTTTTTACACATATCACGTCTTCCTATGGATAAACAGCTCTTTATCTCACTTGACTTTTCTGTTTTCCTTTCCTTGTGAAATGCTGGATCTGATTTAAGTTCTAATGTAACATCCAGCATACAGTGATTCAAAATTCAATAGATCTTCCTTGTTGCCTCTTCCCTTTTGGAAAGTCTTCATCAATGAAACCCTTGAAGTTGTTTTAAATGACCAATGTAGAGTAGTGCTCTTTAACTGTGTAATCAGAGATGATTTACTGAATGCATTTCAGGATCATTGTGGCATGTGTTAAGGGTTTTTTTCAGGAAAAAAGAGGAGAAAGTTGCTAAGGTTTGTTTGCCTCCCTAGAAGGGGCAATGCAAAGCGGCAGGAACACCTGCTCTATATATACCACTATTATTGCGGAATATGGAGTAACCATTAAAAGACACAAAAGCCAATATGCCAGGTAGTTGCAACCTCTTCACTCACTGTGAGACCAGCACAAAGCACAGGCCATGGTGATAGATAATGTTGACCTATTTCGTAGACTGGGTACTGACTCATATGTGCTATTTGCACACTCATTATTTTCGTCAAATGCATCTGCAGATGCAGTCACATTTGCTTTGCACATTTAGTAGAAGCTCATTTAAAGGGCTGAAATGTGCATCTATCTTGTATTAAACACACGTTCTTCCTACAACATATGTTATTCTTTTGTCTCAGGGCCAGCTGTCACACTATGCACGTGTAGAATATATTCAGGATAACAAGAAGGAACAACAAAATATACTGATCAGTGGCAGATCTCAACTAGTGTACTTTAGATTTCCTCCTTCTGCTTTGGCTTAGCACAATTGTGCCACTTTAAGCAAACTGGAGAAGTTTAAATCAACCTTTTTCCCAAACTGTGAGAGCTTCTCAGACCAGGAGGTGATCTCACATCACATGTATTAGCTTCTGCATCACTCAGACCAAGAGACTGCTGTATTCACTCTCTCTCTGCTGTTTCTTGACTTCATGTATCTAAATCAGCCCTGGAACATTATACGACTGAGCCTTCTTTTAGCTTAATCAGTTTCAAATATTTATTTGTCTTCCTAATCTGGAAGTCTTTCTGTGCCTACTTATCAGCTGAGCTGAAGCCAAGATCAGGCTCTCAGCAGTAAATATCTCACAAATGAGCTTGTGTAAAAAGAAGAAGAAAGAACTTCTGTGTGAGGATTAAAGATTACTATAACAGCATTGAATTTACAGGAGCTTTAAAACATAGGGGAGGTCTGATTTAGAGCAGAAATGTGATGATTTGTGGCCAGAGAGAATCAGGGAGGGCTTAGCCAAACTGGAAATTACCTTTTGGTGCTCCTTTACTATAATTCCTGTAACTTCAATTTAGTAGTATTAAGGATTGTTGAACTCTTGTCTGATAACATCAGGCCTTATGCATGACTTAATCCATCCAACACCTCTTAATGAACTCATTATTCTTATGATGCCAGATTATTCAGGTGTTTTGCTCTTGTTTAAGGGACTGTTGAACAAATATGTATTTAGGAAGCAAAAGAAGCCCTATGGATAAGCCACTGCAACCCTTTTGGGGATCCTCAGGAAGAGGATTTGAGGCACAGGGAGATACATGGGTTACAAACTGATTTGGGAGCTCTGGGCGTGAGGCAAAACTGATTGCTCTGTTTGACCTGGGCTGATCTGCAAGTCCTCATGCTACTCTCATATGTGGAGCGCACACATTGTATATTGATCTTGCTGGGACTTTCTAATATTTAACTGAGCTTGCGCCAGCTACGCACTAAAGCTGTTCAGGAAAGGTCTTATTCCTATTGTGCTTTTTCTCTTTGCATTTTGTTCAAAAAAAATACTATAAGCTGAATGTCTATCAGAATGCCTCAATGGAGATAAATTGCTTTGAGCTTCTCATTTTTCTCACCAACAAGAATACCTTGTTACACTATGTTTCCAGGAGCACCTTTGTCTCCTCAGTTAAGCAGTGCATAATGAAAATCACAGAATTACCACAGGCTCCACACTGAAATTCAGCTTGTGAAGCCAGTACTGTGAGGTTGATGAACACAAAACTATGGTCCTGCACCAGCGCTGGCCCATGCTGCATAGATATTGAATGCTGTGCCTCCATACAATCTTTGATTCTGAGCTGAGGTGAAATTGTTTCAATGAAAACGATTTTTTTTCTACTATCAAAGATCTTCACTTACTGGAGTGAGGTAATTCTCCTCCAGAGAATGATTCACAAGACCTATCTTGGTCTCCAATAGTTAGAACTGGCTTAGGGCCTTTGCCTCTCTTGTATTTCCTTTCCTATTTTACAAACACATTCCACATCAGATCCTAAATATACTATCTCACTGTCCTCGTTTATTTTATTTTTCCCAGACAAAAGGATGCTCTCGTTCAAAAATGATACCTTTGAGTCTTCACACCATGGCTCCTGGGAGGTATTCTCACAATGTCCTGCCCATCAGCACTGTTAGATTTCCAAAGCAGTGAAACTGGTAAAAATCCCATCTTTGGACCACAGATTCAACTCGTTCTCTTTCAGAAGGCCCTTCCCACCCTCGAGAAACAGCCAGCAGAGCTGCCACAGGACCTGCAGATGGAAAGCTGTCCTCAGCCAGCCTCCTCCTTGCCCTCACCCTCTGCTCTGCTTCCAACCATCTCAGGTTTTGTTTTCTTTTATTTTTAAAGAAAGCCTCTTTGCCTGCTGCTGGGCAGCAGCAGAACAGATGCTACAGAATTATGTTTCAAATCTATCTTTACTCTCAGGCAAAACTCAATATTCAGGGGCATAGTTGGGTCAAAATTCTTCCTTCATGGCCTTTGGGTATTCATTAAACACATACAGTTCTGGCGTATTATCTTTTTTCAGTTATGTTATATTACTTTCAATAATGACTACAATTTAGCAAGTGCACATACACCAAAGAAAAACCTCACAATAAAAGCTTATAGCTAAACTGTAACTCCATTAATTCAAAGGGTAAAAAAAGACAGAGACTTTATGGTTGTATTAAGCTACTTGGTAGGTGGGAGTCCTAGCACACAGTTCCTAATTCTGGAAAGTATTCAGCTGGTGGAAGTTCACAATCTAACGGAGGTTGTTTTTTTTTTTTAAAAAAAGGAAACCTTCTTACCTTGTTGACATCTGTTAGCTTCCATATATTAAATTCACACTTAAAGTTTGTTCAGGATAAGGATGCTTAGGATGTTTTGTAACTAAAAACCCATCTGAAATGACCAAAGTTTCCAGCTTTGGAAAACAGGTACAGAAATGAAAAGGTGAAAGCATTAAAACATTCAAAGCATTGAATCCTCCTCTTCAAGTAGAATCAATAGCATTTTGAAGCAGTGAAATCTGATATGAAATCTCCTTGCAGTGATTTTCTGGATTTCCCATTCTGGAGTGGGTGTCCAGACACCCCTATGATTAATACTTTCATGACTGCCCAGCCAGATGGATGCCTGATGGAAGACAGAAACATAACACCCATATAAATAAAAATGTCTTTACTAAAGGCCCTACCGAGGCAGTGAAGTCTCCTAGCCTGAAAGAAAACAAATTTGGGGGTGGTGCAGGGGGAGTAATTGTCATAGGAGTGTTCCCAGAGATGAAACTCAGTCAAAATACTGAACATTCAGAAAGTTGTGGGAGGTTTTGTTATGTATCCAAAATACTGTTTGGTATTAATTGAAAACATGACTTATTATACAGGGCTGCTGAAAAAGCACCTGTGAAACCTCGGCAGAGTTAAAGAGGCACCAGAGAAGCTACTCCTTAATACGACTTAACCCAAATTTGCCAGATTACTGATATTGTCATTTATCTTCTACTACTCTGGGGTCTGCTTCAATCCCTGGCCTGGGCTTAGTGCCCCTTAGCTCCATGAAACCTATGGGTATATGCTAATCTTCCAGCGTGAAACTAGGCTCTTTTTTAATAACAGTTCAACAAAGCTGAGTTCTTTTCACTGGACTGAGAGTACTCTGAGTAAGGATACTGCCCGTCATCATCAAAAGTTCACTTCATTAATCTCATAAGAGACACAAGGCTCAATCCTGGCTGGGTTATTCATAAGCAGACAGGACTGGACAAAGTGTTCAATTCAGCGACCGCACTGGGAATAGAAACAGCTCAGAGGAATGCTTGGGCCCTCTCCCACAGGCTGAGTAACCAACTGTTAATATATAAGCCTGATTTTGCAAGCCAGCCTCTGGGCTAAAATGTGTGTGAGAGCACAGATGGACTTCAGCATTTAACAGGCAACAGTGAGAGATGAGCAGCTCAACAGCCACAAAGGCAACCTGCCTGCAGACAGGGTAAAAAATATCAAGCCCAGCTTGTGCTCTGATAATAATGCCAGCTTTATTACCTGCCGGTTACATTTTCCAGCAAGCTTTTTCTTTCTTAATTTGCATATTACCATGCTGCCCATGGAAGGGATGCAAAAGGGTGTTGTCCTCCTCCAAATATCTCATTAAATTTACTTCTGACAAGGTGCTTAAAATGCTTCCTAACAGCAGGGCAGGTTGCACGGTGACAGTCACTTACCACACCAAATCCAGTAGGGCCACCTACCTTGGGCTTCCTGTCCTGAACCACACCTGCCTCTTTTACTATCCTCTACTAAACTTACTGTGTTAGTGCAGTTGTGTGCAAGGCTTAAGACTGTGGAGCCCCAATCCATACGGAATCGTTAGAAGCTACAGCAATATAAATAATACATAAATCAGTCATAGTGATCAATAGCTATATTCCTCAAATGCTTTATTCCCACTGAATAATTTCACCAGTTCAAGTTGTCAGACGGCAAAAAAGCTGCAAGCAGCTCTGAAAACTTCCCAAATCATGGCTCCCCACAGTTCTGTCACCTATTGCAGCTCACCTGTTGCAGCTTTGGAGCAGCTTTAAACAGCAGATGGAGTATGGGAAAAGCACAGGCAGAGTGACGCTGGCATAGTGCTGACAACCCACAATGGAGTCAGGAATGGCATAAATCATGGAGAAAATGAATTGACAAAGATAAAAGGACTTCCCCAAAATTAAAGAGAAGGAGATATATCAGAAGAGAAAAGGATGGACAACAGGGGAGTTACATAGCCAGTATGTACATGTGCCTCCTTATGTTTGCATGCCAGGTCCTGCAGTTTCAGAAAGGAGTTATGGGAGATGGAAATTAAAATAAGAGATTGTGAGTTGGGGGTTTAGTTTTGGATTTTTGTTTGGTTTTGGGTTTTTTTCGTAAATCTTATAATCTGATACTGTATGAAAACCCTTCAGCTGAACAAGCTGTAGTCAATATGAAGAAGTGTGTTGCAGTCTGTGCTGCCATGAAGATGTCACATGGATGTCTGCCTCAAAAGAAGATGGAATTTTCAGCCCCTGGGGACTGCCTGCAAGGCCATAGCAAACTCACCTCCAGACTAAGAAGGCTTCAGCTTTTAAGGTGTTGCCATGGCTAAAGTCGTTTGCCTTCTCCTAGTCTCATTCACTTGGTGGCATCTCTCCTTGACTGACCTTGTTTGTGAAGCAGACACCTTGGCTCCCTGGACACATGCACTTTTACTGAAGTCAAGCTAGATCCAAGCCTCTGAGACTCACCAACCTGCTGTGCACAGAAAGAGTTTTAGTGTTTGGATTATGAAAACCAGCAGTCTGTAATGCAGTGTCCCCTGGGAGCCCTTGGTTTAGAGGTACCAGGGAGCAGTTGTACAGTTAGTCTAATCCAAATAAACTTCTGCACTTGCATAGCATCATTTTTTGATCTTGCCATTACACAAGTGCTTCCTAAACACTGAATAATTAAGCCCTGCAGCTCCCCTGAACAGTGGATAAAGAAATATTTTCTTCTACCAAGACAGCCCAAGACACTCCCTGTTTAAGTAATTTGGCAAAGGTCACGCTGAGCCCGTGGCAAACACTGATACCCCCAGCTAATGGTGCCTTGCCTGCTACCTTTGCATCTTGAGTTGTACCAGTGTGCTGGCGAGATGTGACAGCCTCCTCCCCAGAACATTGCTGTTTGTTTCTAAGGCCAAGCATACCCAGAAATACCTATTTCTAACAGGTGCATTTTTTGTTGTTTTGTGGGGGTCAGAGGGTTTCTTTTTTCCTGGAAAATTGGTGCTGGCCAAAGCATGAAAACTTTTTTTATGAGTGGCAAAAGTCCTTTATTATGTTCCTGCTGTTGGACACAACCTTTTTAGAAAAATTACTAAGGGTCTGGCAATGGCATTTTGTTTCAAAGCCTTTCATTTATCTGCTGCTGCCTGCCAGCATGGTGACACCTCCTCAGCCCTGGGAGACCCTGACACTTCCCATTACCTAAGTGCCACCATCACGACAGTCACACCAGAGACACTGGTGACAGGCATCCCTTACCCACAGATGGACCACCGAAGTCACGTCATCATGGAACCTCTTTTGTCACATTGAAGAAGTTTCTCTGGTGATTTAGACGTGCAGTGCTCGCACAAGCAGGCTTCTCAGCCAATGAGCCATCACCTGCAGCAGAAGCAGAATGGGGTTTCAGTGAGCAGACACTGCCACCATGCCCTGACCTACCTGCAGTTAAGTTAAATCTAGCTACTGGCCTCCTCAACACTGGTGCAACCACACAGATGCTAATGCTGACACCTTCACTGTATGCCTTACTGGGTTTATTCCTGTGCATTCTGTGGAAACCCAAGTGGCCAGTCCTTAGCTGTTCCTCACCACAGCGCTTATGTCTAAAACTGCTGGGATGAATCGCAGTCTAAAAGTGGGTGGGATGTTTTCCCCATTGACTGAAAAGGGAGCCCAAAGGTTAGTGTAGAGGTAATGTCTAAAATGAGATGAGCTATGTCCTGTCCTGCCTGATTATCTACATGTAGTGCTGTGTGGAGACACCCAACCTGTGTCTCAGTTGCCATCAGTGAGGCATGTTAACATTGACTCTACCTAAAACCAGCACACTTTCCAAAGAACAGGTTAGCTTGTTGAGCCATGTGAACAAGGTTACATAGCTCCCAGGATCCAAGTGAGGCTGGAACTTCGGGCTTCCAAGCAGACATCCTCAAAATATGACTCAGTCCAAGGTCACACCATGATGCAAAGGCCCTGTGGTACCCCAGCAAGAGCTCCTGCCTTCCACTCACCTTTTTTAACCACTTACCCATATTTTCTACGTAATTGCCTCAGCATAATAGCCTTCTGTCAGGCTTCTGCCATTCATCCGTCAAACATTAACAGTCTATTCTGATTTCTGAGGTACATTTAATCTCCTCTGACACCCATAATTTTCATGTTACCCCTTTATTGAGGCAATTAAATCTGCTTCAAATCCATTATTTTAGAGTTTAAATTTACATTTTTAGTACTAGTTTTTCAACAGCCCTGGTTCCTTCACAGTTGCAGGGTTTAATTCATGTTTATGTTCAGTTCATGTGGCACCCACATCACATGGTTTATTCCTGTCAACTACAACTCCCTGCAGAATTTAGATTGCAGCCCAGGCTCACTTTTCATTTCCACCACAGGACACATGAAAACACACAATCAAAACCGGGATGTTTTCTGATAATTTTGACAGTTTGCTTATGTCCTATAATATTTTTATATGAAGATTAAAAAAAAAAACCACAAAACGATCACAATTGTAGTTATTTGTATTAAATGCATGCAAAGGGACTGAAAAAACACACAGACAGAGGAGAAAAACCCTAATGAAAAACTCAACAGAGCATGCAGCACTTGTGCCTAGCATTTCTGAAAAGCTGTCCATCTTCATGGTCTTCAGGACCACTTAGAGTTTATAGCAGAACAGGCCAGTGAATGCTTATTTTGCATTAAGATAATAATTAAAAAAGAGAAAAATTAATTTGTCTTTGCTGAAGAGGCTAAATGCAACAGAGTTTGGACCTCAGCAGCCAAAGGCACCCACCCCTGTCTACTCCTCTTTCACATAGCAGGCCTGGGAAGGCTGGACATTGGCACAGACCTGCAAAAAACATTGAACTGTGCAGGGAAGCTCCAGAAAACCTGTTTTATTCCCTACCAGCCTCCACACATGCATGCTAAACCTCAGCTCTGGAAAGGCTCGGCACAGCAGCTCTGCCGCCCATCCCTGCCCTGCCAGCTCGCCAGCAGGAGAGTTGCCAGCTGCAGTTCCCCAGCCCTGACCATCCATCAGCCTGTTACTACCACTGAAAACATCCCATTTGTCAACAGCTAATGTTTTTTACTATCAGAGTGTGATGGATTAGTCTTCCTTCAAAACGAAGGGTCAGACTTCATGAGGATTAGATCAGAGCAGCGTGCAAGAGTCCCATGGGTGCTGCTCCGTCACAGTAAAGTCCCAATCCAGCAGTTATTTTCCCATCTGTAGGACAGCAGCCAAACCCCCCAGGGAATTGTTCTGGAGCCACTTTCAAACCTTGGTGTGAAGAACACTTATAAAAAATATGACTATTTGACACTTACGCAGTGTTACCACTGCTGGATCGCAAAGCAGCATGGAATAATTCCCACAAGCCACAGTAAGCCACAGGAATAAGACCAGTGAAACAGAAACACCTTACCCTCCAACCCCTTCCAGCTCCTGAAACAACCCACAGGGCCCTGGGAACAAAGGGAAAAACTTGCAAACCTTGCTTTTGCCATGTGTCAGAGCAGATTTCCCCTGGTAGCATGCAGCAGCACTGTCTGGAGGAGGAGAGACAGTCCTTCTTATCTGTCTGCAGTGTCCCATGCTTAGAGAGACCAAAGAGGCCTTGATATTGTTTTACCAGGTAAAGCACAGAGGGGTGGGTACCTGTGTGCTCCCCTCTGCGACGCTGGCAGAGCTCAGCACCATGGGTTGGTTGGTCATGTCCTGGCATAGGCATTGCAGGGCAGAGTTTAAGCGTGGCTCAGTTATTTAAAAATTGGTGTTTTACAGAGAGGCAAAGGTAACAGACAGGTGTTTTGGGGGGGATTACCATCATTTTGGGGTGAATAAAAACTTGGAGAACCTCCTCCCAAAAAGCCAAGGGCCTCTCCCAAATCAGTCACTAGTCCAAGCGAGCTCTTATTTTTGACTCAGAGGAAAAGTAAAATCTTGCTTAAAAAATGGCTGAAACCAATTTTTTGCTACTCACAGCAGATTTCATCTCTTCTCTGCTTTGATTTTATTTACAGGGCTCTGCTGGCATCTTCACTTAGGTCTCTCTCTCTCTCTGTTTCCTGGGATGGTGGCTTAGCAGACCTGTTACTGAAACCGACGGTGACAACTGACTCCTCATCTTTCCTTCCTAGATTTTATTTACCCCTGACTCCCCCGATAAC
>JAVSBS010010529.1:28048-55815 GCA_033124195.1 Coracias cyanogaster
GCTGCTGAAAGAGCTACCAGTCATGGAGACTTCACTAAGAGAATATAGATTTACAGAATAAGTAAAAAACAAATTTTAAAAAAATCAAGAAAAAGACAGAATAGAATTAATTCTTCTTTAACTCAATTGGCTCAGTCCTTTGAAGCCGTTGCCTTCATGTAGTGGATCTTTATTACAAAGAAGTGATGCTGGAGCCCATTTCATTGTGCAGGTTTGAATGCTGGTCACGGGCATGTCCAGCCAGGAGCTTGCGAAGACGCAGCAGGACCACAGCAGCGAGCCTAGTGCCCTTTGCCAAGCAAGAAGGGACTAGTTGGAATTTGGAGGTCGTATTGAGGATGAAATTACTCCAACTCTAACCCAACTACTGGCTCCTGGGCTTAGGGAACACTATGGAAGGGGACGAAACGACAGCATCTGCTGGGTGGCTTGCAACCAGCCCTGCTCTGATTCCCGAGCATCATGTGTGTTGGTTCCAGCCTGCAATGCCACCTCACACCCTGCCTGGCCTGGCAGAGGAAAGGGGGGAGTGTTGAAGCTAGAAACCAGCACAAAGTGTTCTGGCCACCCCACTGGGGACAGTGTGCCAGGATTTCTCCCACGAAGGAGGTCAGGGAGTCTCCAAGGGAGCCTAGACAAAGCTGCTCTGACAGCCCGTGAGCACTGCTGTGATTTCCATCCCTGCCCAGAGGCAGAGTCAGCTGCACGCTTGGGCAAGCGAGGGGATTGCTAGTGGCAGTTGAAATGGCCTGGACTTGCTGCCCATGGCACTTGTGCCAGAGCCCAAAAAAGCCCAGCTGGCTCCTGCTGCTCACTGGCATGTTTAGGATGGGGTTTATGAGGGATCCTGGAGCATCTCCCCAACAGCATCACTTCCTGCCCATCTCTCCTCACTTGGCAAACAGCAGCAGGAGCTGTAAACATCATACTACTGAGCTGTCCCCATCCAGCTCTGCCCTGTGCCATGGCAGGACTGGGATGCCTCTCATCCTCATAGGGAGTCAGCTTTGCCTGTACTGCCAAGATGTGACAGGATAGACAAGGACATGGTATCGCTGCTGCTCCTGCCAGCACCCTGAGCTGATGCAAGGGCTTTAGAAAACCTGTTAGTGCATAACACGCAGGGTTTCCTCTCCTGCCATCCATCTCTCATGTTGGGTGCTCAGGTTATTCATCACACCACCCCACACCCAGGTAACAACCAAACTGGACCTTTTAATCCTTTTCCACAACAAGTGAGAACAGTTTTAAGATATTAGAACACTGATTCTGGCTTTTTTAAATTGGCCTTGGTGGTACTCAGGAGCTTGTTGTTACTTAGGAACACGGGCTGTTACATTAGTATTGTCAACTTGTTATCAATTAGCTTTTAATGAATGTGAATTTTATCTTTTCTCTCCTAATTGGGGAAGGGTAAGACAAGACTAATCAGCAGGATAGGTGTATGCAAAGTAACCTCACCCACAATCTCACTGAGCAAACTATGAGCCACTAAACACTGACAGCACTTCCTAATGAGCACCGTAACCACGATGAACTTGATGAGCTACATTTGTTTCTAGTGCCCCTCTACATTTTTGACCAAGAGCCACTCTCTGAAGCCAGGATTCACTCTCTCCCATCAGCACAGTCAGGACAGCTGGCCACCAGGCACTATGTTGGTGCAGTTACCTTCTCAGGCTGCAAAACCACACAGCTTCTGAACTTTTGGTGGATTTTTTGCACTAGACAATCCAGAAAGGAGGAATCTACTCCAAAGTGGGGAAAGCAAAAGCTGAATGAGAAGGTAAATGTCCTCTCGTTCCTGATATATTCCTTTCTCCCGTTCCAGATTTATTTCTTCACCTTGTTACATTTCATGCTCAGTGCGGGCGAAGATCTCTCTGTTACTCAACTGCTAATTGTGGCCAGCTCCCCTATTAAATCTTAATCCCTTGTTAATTAAATTAAATTAATTTAATTAAACCCCCTATTAAATCTATTCCTTTTCATGCAAAGCTCTCAACAATATCAGAAACTGACATAGAATTGCAGGTCTGTTCATGGGGAAAAAACTCCGGTGAGGAGAGTGAAAACTGGTGTTTCTGCAGAGTCTGAGCTCCCCACCTGAAAGCATGCTGGTTATGGGGGGGTGAGGGACGGATGCGAGGTGTGGGAACCAGCTTAGACTACTGCAATTCAGAGAGAGTGTTTAATCCATTAGAGGGGACACCATAGAATTGGAGCCATTTGTTTCTTCTAATTGAAGCAGGGATTTTGCTCCTGTCCTTAAGCACTATTTCAAGGTGAAGGAGAGAGACAAAGCTGGAATTTGTGGGAAGAATCAAAACTATTCCTAAGCCCTCTTGGTTTAAGGGTTTATGGTACTTGCAAGCTTAGTTAAAAAATGGTTGAAAAAGCTCACTGTTCACTATATAGTTATACATAAA
This sequence comes from Coracias cyanogaster, assembly GCA_033124195.1. Classification (NCBI taxonomy): domain Eukaryota; kingdom Metazoa; phylum Chordata; class Aves; order Coraciiformes; family Coraciidae; genus Coracias; species Coracias cyanogaster. The sequence goes on from JAVSBS010010529.1 coordinate 30,478, forward strand.
AAGCAGCGTACTATTCATCTGCCTGCTACATGGCCATACATACCAATTTCCTTATCCTGAAGGTAATGCTGATTTGTACCTCTGCTGAATCTTTTTAATCACCCTAGTTTCCTTTCAGGACTAGTCCACAATTCCTTGACCATCTAGACAAGCCTGTCATCTCCCCTCACCCATAGCAGCATCCCTATCAGCCTGTCTTCGATGCAAGCCCTGATAAAGGGCAGAATTGAAGCCAGCTACAGACAGAATGAAATAAAAGGCTGGGTTTCTACCCACCTCTTTTTGCCTCTTGAAATTACCTTCCAGCTCAGTCCCAGACTGAGTAATTCAAAGCTGATGGGAAATGAAAGTCATGGTCCATAGAGAGTTAATGGCTACCTAAGAACAGCAAAAAAAGGTAGGGGAAAATTTATCCTCCCCTCACCCCTAAATCCCCCTGAGTTGAGAAGTACAATAAATCAACAGGTCTGTTGACAGTTTCCCTTCTATTGCAAGCTTATCATCCCATTTTATCCATCTCATCATCTTGTGGACCTACAAACTCTGGATAAATGGACTGCTCCAGAAAGACTCAAGATGACATTAAAGAGAAAAATGTCTCTTATCTCCCTGTTTGTTTATGCACACTGATTCCACTCCAGAGCCATCTGTACAGTAGTCCCCTCTTGCCACTCATCTAAAATAAAATAAAAACCTAGATAAATCCCAGAAGACTGGGGTTAAGGAAAACTCGGCAGTCTTGAGCAATGACACCAGACACTGACTCAGGGGAGCCGACCCAAGAACCTGCCCAGAGATGTTTCCTTCAGTGACTCCCCCAGGGGAGATCACCTCCAGCTCTCCCTTCTCACAGATGACTATACCCATCCTCTGCTTTTCCCCCTGGACCTGCTGTTGTGGAAGATGAGAGATGAGGACAGAAGGCTGTCACCTCCCCTTTGGCCTCTTGTTTTCTCTCTCCAGCCTCAATTTTTGTCATATCTGCTCTAAGACTTGTCTTTTTCAAGGATGTGGGAAGAGTCACAGAGGTTGAGAACAAGTGTCCATCCAGCCCCCCACACTGGCCCTGGTGCCACCTCCACCCTCACCCTTCTTTTAGCTCAGGGACATTTTTTTGAGACAGATATGGCCTGTGATTTTAGCATCCACTACACACTGCTCTACAGGGTAAAAAAAAGGTCTGTCTAAGCTATGGTCCTACAGCAACACTAAGGACCTCGAGCTGGTCCTGGTTCTGGTCCTTTTATCCTTGTTTGCCCCTGCTATCAGCAAACTTAAAAGCAAGGTGCATCTCCTGGCTTTTATAATATATTTGGAGTTGTGAGCTTATATTGCAGTTAGCCACACTTTCAAGCCTACAACTCTTCCTGAGTTACTTCTGTTGTCTCCATTACTGTTGTGCTCATTTGTCCCTCAGGCTCTAATGAACATCTCTGCAAGAACCTCCGCAGCTTCGAACAAGCTGTGATGGCTGCTTTGCCGGAACAGCGAAGAGGAGCAAAGAGGGACTTAGTTGACTGAGGCTGCACAGGAAACACAACGTTAAACTGAAGTCTGCAAAGATTCGCTTTAACATTTGCATTGCCTTGTCATATTCAGGGTAAAAAATTCTAGAAATCATCTAGAAGTCATCTAGAAATTTAGCTATAAAGAAATATTCATATACTACATAAACTTTTCATATTGGGATTTTCCTGTCAAGAGCCTGTTCTGGTAGTCATTCCTATAGTCATGGAGCTAGAGAGTTATAGGACATACTTCTCAGTAAATTGGTCTGATACACCAGGCATTTTCCAGATCTAAAAGACATGGCTACTTTAGTTTGAGTATTTTTTTTCTTCTCATCCTGCTTGGCTCAAGTCATTTGTACCTTTTTCAGTTTTGATGTAGTGTTGCCGTAAGAAGTTCTGTTGTCTGCTTTGCTACAAGAAGTGCAAACTTTTATCTCCCTGCTGCAAGAGAGTAGTAAATCAGAACAAGGTGACAGCTTTGTCTTGCAGCCCGTTATCCATAGGCGGGAGGATGCCTCCCCTGAGATCCCATTAGGCACACTGTCTCCACCACTAAAATTTCAGCAAGCTCATTCGCAGAGACCTGCATGTCAAAGAGAGCCCACCAGCTAATGATCACTGGGAAGTCATTTCCTCTTGCTTTCTCTCTTGTGCCCACTTGTCCTTCCTCTCTCTCTCAGTACTTTATTCTCAAGTTTATTTAAAATAGGCTCCATTTATTTTCATCACTTACAGCCCATGTAACAGCTTCTGTTAAACAGGTGCACTGTGTGGCACTGTGTACAGGAGCAAAACCTCCACTGCACAAGCAGGCATTGGAAGTCGTGAGAAGCAACTATAAATCCTACCTTTCCTTTGCTGACACACACAAAAAGAAAGCAGGACAGAGTGACAGGGCAAAATAACTGGATGTCCTAAACCCTTATTATGTCTAATACACTGCTCTCCTCCCAGGTTCAATGCAGCCATCATTCACAGACACTGGGGAAGGCACAGCTGGAGCTCCTGTGAGCACCTCTCCTCCTTCCCAAAATTACGAGCACATCCTTGATACAGAACACATCAGTGAGTACATGCAGTGTATGGTGTGAGGGAGCTGCCAAGTGAAAAAAATGAGCAACATCTTATATCTAGAAAGATACTATATCTCTAGGACATCGTTGTACAAGACCTCATCAATGTAAGATGTGTAGATGGAGCAACAGCGTTGCTGCAATTGTCAATCCTTACTGTACTGACTGGTTGTCAGACCAACCTCAAAGGCCTCTTCCTGCCCTCCATGCTGAAGGACAAAAATAAGATCTTAAAATTGCCGCACAAACCTGAAAGGAGCTGCCATGGACGAGTAGTGGTCCTGTAGCATCCCAACTACTGTTGTATCTCACCTGTAGCCTCTCCCCTGCAACACAATCAATGAAGACCATTAATCACAGTGTGTTTACAAGAGCAGCACTGTGATGAAGACAGTAGAGCCTGTTTTATGACTGTTGTGCGAGCACATGATGGGGATGCTGGAAAGGCTCTCACTCCAGGAGGGGAGCATGTCTTGGGAAAAGAAAGGCACAGTGGGATACCTAAAAACCCCAGTGCACTCATGGTAAATGCACTAGCCTTTTCCATCAGTGGGTCTGGCTTTGGACTTGCACCACATGTAATAGGTAGAATAGCACATTTCTGTCTGAGAGCTCAGAGCTCAGTAGCACAGACACAGCCATAGACAAGAAAAGCAGGACACAAGGCTTTGAGAAGTAAGAAACTAAAAATATAGAAGCCCTTAGGAAGGTCAAGATGAAGACACTATGAGCAGACATGAGAAGAGGGGGAGGAAAAAAAAAAGCTTACAAAGCATTTCCTACTGCTGTTTTCTAAAACATGTGAGAAGCTTTAGTCTCCAAGAAGGAAGTTCTCAGCTCTGCTTCTGCTTCCACAAATAGTTTTCTAAAAATACCGGAACCTAGTAATTATCACTAGAATTATTTGATGTTTATTGTCATTCAAACACTTATGTACACAAAAGGCAAATGTAGACATCAGCTAAACACTGGACCACTTCTTCCCTCTTTCTGTGCTCTGGATGAGTACTGCAAACAGAAATCTCTTTCTCTGGCTGTATAATTTCCACTGGTTAGACTCAGGAGGTGCAAGGCAAACTCCACAGCACACTTGCTCCAAAGTTTGCTCTTCTCTGATGAATCCAGCCTGATAGAACTTAAAACCTCACAGAATAGTTTTGCTCCTACAGACACAGTATCATTACAAAACAGCAAAAATACATAAACCTTCCTTATGAGGTTTTATATAGAAATGCTATCCACAGAGCCAAAGTTATGGTAGGGACAAGCCTTGCAGCAGGGGAACTCTGGTCTTAAATCTTAAACTGAGGTTGTGCCCCTTTGCACAGCAAAATGATGCTGAATGACCCTCTGAGTGCTCATTAAAGTGAAACCCAATGGACAGCAGAGAGAACAAGGCAGTAAATCCATGCCAGAGCCTCTGGAGCCCAGTGAAGAGGAAAGAGCAAGTCAGAAAATCATGCTCCCTCCTGAAAAGATTTCCTGAGGTTCAGAACCAGCTTGGAGGTGTCACTTCACGTGCATCCCCTTCCAGAGTGCAAACAGGGAAGCAGGCAAAGCCTAAACATGAGCTTACTCTTCTTCACTGAGATTTATTGCCCGCAGGGACTGGTGATGAGGGTGAACCAAGGGGTGCTGAAAAGAGAGAGATGGATGCTCTCAGGAAAAAAAAAACCTGTTTTCACACCCACCTTGTAAACTTTGACTGGCTTTACCTCCAGGTTTGCACCTAGCAAGTGTTTCCCACGCATTCTCCCATCACTTTACAACGAGGCAAATGGGAACGTGGTAGAAACACACTGGATTGCTCCCTAAGAAGGAAAACAACATGAGAACCATTTTTCTCAAGTTTAATAGAGTGGAGAAATGATTTTTGCAGTGAGTTCACCAGACAATCAGTCATTGCCTGTGTTGCAGTGATCTTGCAGGCAGAGCAGCCCCAGGGCAGTGGGGCCAGCAGGAAAGGGATCAACCAGGAGATGGCACAAGCCAGCGTGGTACAGGGAGTGCAATAGTAGCACTACTCTGCAGCAAATGCAGGAGGACGGTATTACGTATTACATTAGAAACTAAGTCTTTGAATGGTGCAAATTGGCTGTAAAAAGCAAACAGCTCTCTGACTTCTTTGCAGCCTGAAATGTTCCCACTAAACATAAGGGAGAGCAGGGAGACATAGAGGAGTCACTGTAAAGCAGAGAGAAGGCTAGGCGAGAAGTAACTCTCCGGCACAGTGGTATTTTGCAAGGAGTTACTTCATTAAATTAGCTTTTTAACCCTGCAGTCTCTCTCCAACTGAACGAACACACCCCCTGGAAAAAGTCCACCCCCCTCCCCGCCCTATGCCATACACAGATTGCAGGGGCAGCCAAATGCTTATGAAATGCAAACCTTCCTAACTAGCTGTACCAAAGGCTGTTTTCTTCAAACCCAGCCTCTCTGAAAGCACACAGTCTTCTCCTCATCAGGGCTTCCTAACACAAGTGTGTCACACCAAGGCATGGAAGAAATCCCATATGTCCCAGCATGAAAATCCAGTCCCCACATTGGGGTATTGGTGGGGATTGACAGTCAGTGATGCCAGGGCACGGCTTGGTGATGCACAGGCTGGTGGGAGTAGGAAGGTCCATCAGAGCACAGCTAAGAAGAGTGACCTAAGGGCAGACAGACGGAAGGAAAAGAAATATCCTGTGGACACACTCGGGGTAGTTGTTTTTTCCATTGTTTGCTGTAACAGGGGTGAAGCCATGTCCCCTCAAATATTATTTTACACTAAAAAATAACAGATATGAAGTGGGATGAGGGGCAAAACCCTGATCTTGACTTGAACCCCTTCTAGAGATTAGGGTCAGAGTAAGAGTTTCTAAAATTCCTCAGTGGGATCCAGAGGAAGGTTCAGGTTTGTGAGGTGTGGCTCACATTCATCTCTACAGGCATAAGAAACACCAAAAAACACCCCCATTTTCATCTGTCTTCTACCTTGTCTTTTGTTGACGTCTCTGTAGGGGACCTCAGGAGCAGAGTAGCAGAGATATTGCAGGTACAGCTGTGAGCGTAATGGATTTTTCAGTTCATTTGGAAAACGAAACAGAGCTGTTCTGTGTTGACCTGAAACATTTTTTCCAGTATAATAAGAGAAAAGGAGCAAATACCTTCAATCAACTGAATCATCCTGTCTGACTCAACCATTTCTTAATTCACGCTAAATTCAAAACAAAAAATACCATCAAGCAAAATATTTTGCATTTAGCTAAATTGTTTTTCTTCCCTTTCTGCCCTCACCCAGGGCACTCTGCACTAAAGGCAAGTTGAGTTTGCAAACTAGTTTGTTTTGGTTTTGAATAATGTGGAAAAGTGAAGGGAAATCCTCCTGTGGGTCAAACCTCCTCTGCCCCCACCCCCAGTTTGAGGCCAGGCTGGTGGAGCATTAATGGCACTGCAGGGAACTGCATGTGAGGGGTCTGCCTCTCCTTGCACAGCTGTAATAACAGGACCAGCTCCCTCAAATGAGCAGCTTTAAACTCCTTTCCAGCCCCATCCATGTATCTATAATAAAGGCAATTCACAGCTCGGGAAAGGTACACCCTCCCTACCTACCAATGGCTACCTGCTAATCAACTGCAGCCGTACCCCCCGTCTCCACCTTAAAGTGTGTTATTAATGGGTTGGCATCCCCCAGAGAACAGTGGGAGAGCTGAAAGTAAACCGTCAGGGTATGTCAGGATTTGAGTCACAGAGCAGCTCTAATTGAAATCTTCTCTGTCATTTACTCATCAGGAATGTAGAGCTCCTTCTCTGAATGAAACATTAGACACCAGCCTGACAGCTCCAGGTGGAAGATTATTCGGCAGCTTAATCGCTCCCTGACAGCCCTGGTTACTCCCACATCAGCATCTATTAACCTCCATTTCATTCAGACCCTTTTAGGCATTTTTAATCGGTGGCTCTGGGTGCTATGGGGCAAGAGCTGGTCAGATCTCAGACGGGACTGGAGAGATGCATTTCACCATAGCGAAGTTACATTGTTTGACAGGGCAAGGGCTGCCCGTCCCCTCCACTGGATGGAATTCTTCAGAAAAGAGGTTGCCTTCTGAAACTGCTAATCTGGTCTATCTCCAAACTTTTGGGGTATACTGTTTGAAGCCCCAAGTCGTGGATGAAAAAGGCACTGTGAAAAAATCTTATCTAATTTAATTTGTTTTTTTATAAGTTATTATCAAGCCTTTATGTTAGCAGAAAAAAAAGCTCAAAACCAGATGTGAGTGTACCCTTAAGGCTCAGACACTGGAAGACAGATAAAAAGAACCCAAAGTTTATCCTCTCTAAATCAAGACTGGATGTCTCTTGAAAATTGATGCTATAACTCAAACAGAAGTTATGGTCTTGATGCAGAAATTATTAGCTGAGGTTTCCTGAGTTGTATTATGCAGGAAGTCAGATTAGATGAGAAGAGAAGGCTCTGGGGGGACCTTATAGCAACCTTCCAATATCTGAAAGGGGCTTATAAGAAGGCAGGAGATCTGTTCTTGATGGTCTGTAGCAACAGAACAAGAGGTAATGGTTTTAAGCTAGAAAAGGGTAGATTTAAGTTAGACATAAGGAAGAAGTTCTTTAATATGAAGGGGGTTGAGCACTGGAACAGGTTGCCCAGAGACATGGTGGAGGCCCGGAGTCATTCAAGGTCAGGTTTGATAAGGCTTTGAGCAACCTGACCTAGTTAGTGATGTCCATGTAGGGGGTTTGGACTAGATGGCCTTTACAGGTCCCTTCCAACTCAATAGATTCTATGATTCTGACTCTATGATAATATTCCCTCCTGGCCTTCCAGTCTATGAATCCTTCTCCTGAGTGTTTTGCAATTGTCCTCAAATTGTCCTTCCCTATGTTTATACACTTGAGTCCAGATTTTCAGTGTTATTCAGACATCTCACATGTGGCATGGATTTTTCAGGGTGGAATAATGGAAAATTTAGCACCTCCATAACCTCTCACTCACTTACATCAGTTCTTTCTCTTTGCTTTGAGCCCCCAGCGCAGACCCAGGGAGCCAGAAAACCTGTGGCAATGAGCAGACTGAGGGGGCTCAGCCTCTCCTTACTGATAACACAGGTCTGACTCTCCCTGCTCAGTAGCTATGGACCACTGTGGTCCCACTGACCTCATGACACATTCACCAAGCAGACGGGGAGCAGAGCAGCCATCTCAAGCTCTATTTGTGAAAAGGCTCCTCCCTTCATCTGTCCCCTTTACCTCTTCAATTTCATTTTGTACTCCTCCCAGTTAACCAGCATTTCTCTATAACGCAACAAGGCTAGCTGGCTGCTGGCTCATCCCCATTACCTGCTGTTGCTGCACCACATGCTACTCCACTTGACTTCTGACTGTACCGAGTTATCGCTCCATCCATGGACCCAGATGCTCAAAGATTCAAAACTTCTTTCCCATGCAATTCTGGCAGATTTTGCTTCAGCCTTGGTCCAGATTGCCTTTGCTGGCTTCAGTTGGCTTGGCAATGCCATAGCAGAGCTGTCTCCAGAATATATAACCCTCTTGTGAAACAACACCATCAGGCCTCCTGTGCTCACATCTTTCCTACGCTCTGCTGCTATACCTGAAAGTCAGGACTGATAAAATGTGTCCTGAGTTGTCTCAGTGAGGAGAAGACACAGCCTTCAAGTGGTGATGCTGTATTTCTGCAACACAGCCCCTGAAACCTGAAATTCATCCTCCCACCAGGGGCTCCCAGCCCCATTAATAATCTGAAATAAGATTGAGTTCCTGCCCTGCAGAGCTTCCAGTAAAGTCAGGCAAGCCAAACCAGCATGTTAGATAATAGCTGAGTGTTGGAAGAAGCAAGGAAACCTGGGTAAAGGGAAAAAGATGGAAAGGACTGCTGGAGGGAACATGCAGAAAGACGGATTTGATGGAAGAGAGAAAAAGCTGCCTGAGGAAAAGGAGGGGAACATGTCCAAAGCAAGGGCTGCCTGGCTGAAGGTATAACACTGATAGGAAAATACTGAGGGAATAGGAGAATGAAAGGGCTGTGAAATATAAAAACTAGACATAGGTCTGTGTTGGAAACCAGGTTGAGATAACCAAGTATAAGAAGCAAAAAGCCTGATGAATGCATTCAGAATGGTACCAGTAATGGAAAATAAAAATGGTGGTCTGGGAGCAAAGATAGAGATGAGAAATTTAAAAGACAGAAAAGGCAAGTTCTTATCTAATGAAGATGGGATGTAATTTTGTAGATTATAAACTTTTTCATACTGAAAATAGAGGTAAAAGAGTGATTAACACAGCTAATGAGTAGCAAGTTTCAGTTTAAATACATGTATTTATACATAGATAGACAGACATTCTACCATCAAAACAAGGATGAAAACACCCCAGGAAGAAGTTGTGCCTTTTCAGAACATCTCTGGTTTGATAAGGAGCCATCAGCGTCCACTCAAGCACTAAGACAACCAAGACTTTGATGTGTCAGGGTCAGAAGAGGGAGAAGAGAAGTGAAGGCAAGATGAGACAAACAGCAAAGTTAACTGTGAATCCATCCCTCAAAACCAAACATTTTGAAGATTTCCTCCTGATACATGATTGCCATTTGCCCTTCCATCTCCCATTTCCCTAAAAGGAAGAAGCTAGATAAAAAAGGTGTTAAGCTATTTCTTTTTAGACACCACCGTATCAGACATTTATATAGCAGTTGTTCTGTGGGAAATATTCAGATTTTACAATGTTAGTCTCTCAGTAAGTTCATGCAAGGTAACGAGAGCTATTTAATCATTGGGTTCATCTTTATTTAATAGCGATTGTTTAATAGAGTCTGCAAATCTACTAAAATAGCAGTAATAAACCACAACGGAACTTGGGGTTTTTCATGCTAATTAAGCATCAATAGCCTTGGATTGGGAGGCGGTCTTTCACGCTGCAATAATGGCACTAACACATCCACAGGCCCACCCTCCCTAAGAAAGAACCTCTGCTTCACCAGTCAGGTGGAGATCTAAACCTTCCCAAATGTCAGCGGGTACCTATATGAATTTAATTCAAACCTACTCCTAACACGAAAAGAGAGGATAGATATTAAAAGAGCACTCCTGGATTTAGGCACGATGATAGAGTACTCATAGCTGGAGAATGATGAAGACCCATCTGAGAACTATGAGAGAAAGTCAAGCACATTTATTAGGCATGTGCTGAGTGCAGAAGATCATTTACTTGCTTTCAATGATGGTGACCCCAGCTCTGCCCGCTGCACACGGTTAGAGAAAGGATGAATATATTTGCTGGTAGTAGATGTGGAGTTCTGAATTATTGGAGCTTGACACAGTATGTCACCCCCCTGAATAGTAAACCTAGAAATAGGGTCAGGAGTGCTCACTGTGAGGTGACTTTAATGTCGCCAATTCCATATGCATAGTAAGCGTTAAGATTATAATCATTATTTATAACCCCACAATGCAGCTCACCTGCATAACGCTGGTAAAGAAAAGGCTTTGAAAGACAATGATTGCAGCTTATTTACAATGGCTCCATTGGATCACAGCACTCTCCAGATGTGTGTTAAAGCAGCAGTAAAGGAAGCAAAAGCATTTTTAAAACTTGCCTTTATAGCTGTACATTGGTGACATGTATTTAAATCATCCCCATGCCATCCAGCATGGGTTCCAATTTAAATGTCACTGTGGAAGCTCTATCTCTTATCCCTTCACAAAGTCATTTGTCACCTTCCAATTCATGGCAATGAAAGGAAGCGAACAGAAAATTAGAAAAACAAATAAAAATCTATGCTTTTAATGTAAAATGCAACCCTGGAAACCTCTTACTCTTTGGTTTGGTTTTCATTTTTTTTAAATATCATTCAAGAAAAAGAGGTGAAGAAAGCAAAACAAAACTACCATTAAAGGAAAGAATAGACAAAGTATTCCTCTTTGTTTAAATGCTAGAACTAATAATCAGATTAAATAACTGTTACCGTTGATCATCTGTCTGCCAAAGTGGATGTTTACCTTTTTGTTTATTACCACCATTGTAGTGATAAACTTGAATAAAGGGGGGGGTGGGGGGGGGTGAAAAATAAGTGGTAGGGCTTTTTTCACAGTCTTTAATTCTAAACTCAAGAAAGAAGCCTCACTTTCCAGGTGTTGGGTTTTTTTCTGGCAAGCTGACAAAGTGTCTTATATATTCCAATAATTTTTTTCAAGAATTCCCAGTTTATGCTGCCCCAAATTACAACATTCCTCTAAATACGAGAACCTTTGTCACTCTGTTTCCTTTGACCAGTAATCTTACTTTTAACTTAGACAAAATACTATGAACATAATCCATAAGTAATATAATGTGGTCTCTATAGCCAAAGACACTATTATACCATTATTTCATTTTTACACTGCAATGGCAACTACAGAACAGCTACACAAACATGGATTATATGATAGCAATGACAAAAATAATGGTTACCTTCAGTTGTAGGACAAAGTGTATGACTTCTAGGGCACACAGCACTGCTCCTGATGCCAGAACATAACCTCCTGCCCTTTCACCTTTAGGAGGAAAATATTTCAAGTCAAAATAAATTTAAGATTGGTTGATGGTAGACATGAAATTTCTGATTACAGTCCATTATTATCAAATCTATATTTGGTTTTTCTTATCAGAGTGAAAGTTTTGAGTTTTTCCCCAAAAAAACATGGCTTCTGCAGTCTTATGATTGAGATAAGAAAAACTATTCTCCTATAAAAATAATCAAGCCTGTAACTTGAACCCAGATATAAGAGAAAATGGTTTGAAAATATACATTCTCAGGTTATAAAGATGCATTAAAAGGACTCAGAGTGTCTTGTCCAGAAGTCTCCTAATTTAATGCCAAATTCAGCCCAACTACAGCTCAACCTACCCCCAAAGCTGATTGTCTCAACTTACAGTCTCCAGGGATTGGCTGAACACACAGAGCATCCATGCCCACAGACTTCATCCTGTGTTGCACCAGTCTAGCTGCTACTTTGGGTTGTTTCTGTAAGAAGGGGGTCAAAGAAACACTGTGTCTCACCCCAGTAATTTGTGCAGAAATCTACCCAAGTAAATTTGTTAAAAAATTTGCTTTATTTTTTTCAGCATAACCCTCAGGCTTTTAACTCAGGGGCCTAACTTTAAACACTGAAATTAAGAAATCAGTTGTTAAATTTACAGTCAACTAATTGGCGCTTCTGTCTTTTACTTTTTTTTTGTGCTGGTTAAAGTTACAAAAGCCACAACAGAATAGCAAACAGCTCTGAATGGAAAACATTAAAAAAAATACTTTTCCATGGTCCACAAATTTCAAAGTCTCACCAGTAACCTGAACGGGTGTGTAAACACATTGGTTATTACAGTCTTAGGTGTCTGTAATGAGTTGAGGCACTTGTAAGCGAATTTAGCATTCATGGAAGCACAAGATTATTTGGTCTAGATCAAGGAACAGCATGAGTGGGTCCCATTCAGCACTCCCAACAGAGCTAGAGGAATAATCTGCTCTGTGCATTTGGCCTCTTGCTCTGTTCTCCAATTATCCACAGGCAGATGGTGATTTTGTTGTATTTATTCACTATTGAAATTATTTGCTGGATAACCCCAGTAAACAATTCTTGCTCAACAGACTGCCAGTGAGCAGTTTACTTAGGATCTTCAGTACTTGCTCTGGCTCAATAAGATCTGAAGACCACCTGGAATCACTGCAGTCTCTGTTGGGATGAGCAGAAGCCTTAGAAACAGGTTTCCAATGAAAAAGGCTGTGAATTCAGTTTCAACATTCCCTTTCTACAAATATTTCTGTAAACTGACCTTTTTCCCCATGAGCATGTCTACTGGTCATTCCTATGTCCAGAATTAGCCCAGGTACAGGAAAAAACACCTGAGCTCCCAAGCCAGGCACAGACCTGGTCCCCGCAGGTCTCTCTTTTCAGACCTGAGGCTTTTGGTTCTTCCCTCAAATGACAGGCATTCATCTGTACAACGGTCAATGTGGAAGGAATTTTAATCAGCCTACATAGTCTTTTAAAATATTTTATCATCCATTAAAATAAAAGCTTTTCACAGAACAGTTACATTAAAAACAATAAGCTGACCCATACAAGCCTGCTTCTTCCCATTGCCTGGGTCCTTCAGACTCACCCCAGCCTCTTTGATGACCCATCTCTCCACAGGTCTCCTGGTCTCTCACCTGTTCCTCCTGCTGGGAGAGGCTTTTAAATGCTGAGTGTTCCTTCAACCTGCATATTCCCTGCTTCAGAGAGACCACACTTGCTACATAGCACTTAGCAGTGTTAAAAGACAGGCACAGGTCCTTGAATCTGGAAGGTTATCCATTGTCTGTCAAGCAGATGGATGAATAGATAACATTGGAGAGGCTTTTTAGCTTCATGCTTGAATTCCACTGCATCTGAGCATCAGTGAGATATTATAAATACTCTAGTACTCGAAGATGATCTAAATCAATAAAGGCATAGGTCAATTCCCATCAGGTATCATGGCTCATATAATAACTGTACCTGTCTAACCAGGCAACCTAAAACATCCATACTATCTTCCTATCTTGTAGGATTATTTACCCAACCCAGAAGAGTCCACTGATCACAAGGATTCCTTAAAAATCTGCACACCAATTTATAAAAAATATTTTTCAGTTTGATTTCATACTATGTAAGTAGCCCAGTGCCTGCCAATGAATCGGGAATCAACTCCACTTTTTCAGGTATGGATTTCCACCAGGCAGAAATAAAGTATTAAATTACTTTTCCTATGTTATAGGCTGTGAGAAAAAATCACTGATTTCATTATCTAAACGCTGGCCAGAAAAGCAAATGACCATTCAAAGGAGAATTATAGAAGTATAAGGAATTGCCAGTGAATAACACATTGATATAGAAAGTACAGGGGGAGCTACCTAGCACAGCAGAGTCAAAAAACCCCCACGTTCATAACACTGAGATCCTAAACCAAACCTGGCAGCACCTCCCAAGAGGACAAAACTGTATATTCCAGTGTCTCTGAAAAGGGCATTGGGATTTCTTAATAAACAGCCTGAAAATTATTGTCTATACACGAATGCAGAAACATTAGAAAAAAGCCAGGAGCTGAGGTTCGTAAGATGCTTGTTGAACTTTGAAGTAATGGAGAGATATGCTGAGCTCATATTTTCCAGCGTAGAGCAGGGCAAGAACTGAACTGTTTGAATTAGTGAAAATTCAGGGGTTCGTAGATCAGTATTGCCTAAGTCTGGATGTCAAGAGTGGGAAAGACCAAGATACTTCTCTTGAAAGGCTGAGTTTGGAACTGCAAAAGCCTGGACATCTGTGGAGACCCACCAGCATGTTCTCGTGACTAAGGTGTGAAGGCGCCGGGGTTTCCTCAGTCATGTGAGATCAGGGAAGACAGATGCACCGATGCGATGCAAAGTCAATCCGTTTATTGCTAGACAGCTGTGTCTTAATATACACACAGTTGTTCTGGTACACGCGTTCACAATTCTACTCATTGGAGCAGAGCAAAAAGCATGCACCGATCACGCACCCCTAAGACATTCCTAATTGGCTACTGATAAAGTTGCTATGAATATTAATCAAGGATGAGGTTTTGCTCATACTCAGGCTAACAGCCAACTTTGGCTTGCGAAAGTGCTATACTTTCTAAGAAGCGTTGTTTGCCCTGTCTTTCAAGGACCTTGCTCTTTTCCTGACTCTTGCTTATTCACTCTTGCTCACAGGCCTTGTTCATCGGCCTGCAATCCCTGCAGCGCCCATATTCCTACAAAGGTGTGCAATGACTTCTTGGAAATGACTTCATTGTTAAACAGAGGCTTCTCACAGTATCATACTCTCATGCTTTTGCCTGATGTAGGAAGCCACAAAGGAAGCTGGCATGTATTTACGGAAGGAAGACTGAAGAGTTTAAGTTGTTTCTCATTTGGACACTACAGGTAAGCGTACAAAGGCAGGAATTCACACTGACCAGTCTGAGATGACTAACTAGTCTAATTTAACTCTCTCTGAGACTCAAGAAGGAACTCAGCCTGCTTTGAAGTAGCATTTCAAACAGGAACTTAATTTAGCTGCTGTAAGTCACACTCTAGAGGAGCTCTCCCTGCTCCCCATTGATTATAGAAGGAAGTAAAGGAGATCAGGTAGCTAACTTAATTGATTAAATTAGATGCCTGAAGCTGCTTGGTACAAATACCCTGCAAAGTGCCCTAGAACAGAGAGATTAGCGCAGGGCTGTGTAAAAGACCTTGAACTGTATCCAACACAAATTGCACAATCTTTCCAACTGTTACTGGTTTTTGGTAGCTACTGCTGCTAACAATTCACTGCATGAAACATGGTTCAAGTCCTGTAGAATGGCTTAGCACTGAAGCAAAACAAGACATTACAATGAACACCAAAATCTTGGATACAGGAGTGCTTTTCCTAGTACTAGAATTCAAAGCAGCGTACGGGGGTGACAAAGCAGCAGAATGGATGTGCTGAGAGGGAGAACTCCTCATGGTACCTGCAGGTGTGTGAAGTGAAAAACTTGGACTTCAGAAAAAAAAGTTTACAAAAATGTTGGAGGATTAATTCCTCTTTATAAGATAAAAGACCTTGTGAAACTAAGAGTAAATAAATACGATTCAAAATAAAAATAACAAGCGTCATGATTAAGCTTTCAATTTCTACTGCACCCTGACAACTGATCTGACAAGTTAACATGGGCTAGAAAACAATAAATATTTTTTTTTCTATAAGAGAAGGGGAAAAACCCCTCATTTTGAAATCACTGTAAAGTTTCCTGTTGAATTCAGTGAGACTGCCTTATATATAAGAAGTTTTTGATGTAGCTTCATGATCATAAAGTTTATCAGTCCTTCAGAAGATATAAATGGGCAATGGTTTCTTTCATAAGTAGATACCATATAGCAGCTTCAATCTTTCCTCTAGAGCACCTTAGTGTAACTACTACTTGAAAAAAGGGTCTGTCCTGGCTTCAGCTTGATGTGCTCCCACAGAGCAAAATCCTGACTTCATATGTTTTCAGGGACATGCACCCTCCTGTATTAGCAGAGACTCTTTATACCTAATGTTTTCTCTGTCTAGGCTAATTGAGCTCCATTGGCGTTGCAGAGACACTATGCCCTAGAAATACTCTCCCAAGATGGCCTTGCTTTCATGGCTCTTCTCCTCTTCTTGTTTCATCCCTGTAGAGCTGTAGCTTACAGAGGCTCATTTTACAAAATATCTCTCCGTTGACTTACGTGGCCACCATGTTGTCCCTGTTCACCAGAGCAAGCATTTTTCTACCATCTCCCAGTCCTCCAAGTCCTGTTACTGGAAATGAAGTTTCGATGTCTAAGGCATTGGAGCAGTTACTCCTGCCTATGGAAGATGGAAGCACTAAACTGTTAAATTAACAGCTGCAAACAGCTCATGGAATTGGGATAAAAGCAAATGAACGTGGCTCCAAATCATTCCTTCTGAGCAAAGCAGGTCCCCAGGCACTCCAGGGCAGAACCACTGGTGCTCAGGGCACAAAGCAATCAGCCTGGCAAGCACCCTGGCCAGGGCTATAATTCCACATCCTAACCCAACCTCTGCCTCTGGGACCCATCCATTCTGATAAAAACCCTTACAGGGAGAAAAACAATCTTGCAACTGATGGAGAAACCTTAAGAAACCATTGTGAAACTGAGATATATTAAGCCCCACATTGCTGCTCAGCTGGGGGTATTTTTTTCTGGACCGTTTCACCCATCCCTACATGATGATATAAAAGTCAGCGCTTCATTGAACTTTCTAATAGCCAGGACATATTTCCTTCGCAACCCCAGTGCTCTCTCGCTATGAGCTTTCTCCTAAGCAGCATGACACAACATATTGTAAAGGGAAAATGATAATTAGAAGGAACATTCAAGCAGAGGAACTTGTCTGGAAAAATGCTTTAGTTAAATGAAGCGATAAAGATTGTTTTTAACTTAATCTGTTAAACACACACACTCGCATGCACACAGGCTGATCTACCCCAGTACAAGTGGTCTGTTCACCACAGACTTGCTGTCTAATGACGGAGGACAAAGCTAGAAGAGGAGAAGTGACTTCTCGTTTTGATTTTACAGAGCTTAAATGGAGGTGCAGAGTGATTATGGGCATATCAATTACCTAAGCTCAGGAGTGAAGCTCTGCAGGAGATACTTGTGTGACCCAGCTCTATCCCACACTATAGGTGTTCCTTCCACCAGATCAGGAATCTCTGCACATCACAGGGCTGTGCCCCACAGCCTCCAGGGAAATCTGCATCACTAGCAGGAACCAAACTCCATTTGGATGCCTGAATCTTGCCTTCATCACAAAACCATCCTTCTCAAGGGCTAGTGTTTAAAACATTAGTATTTTCAGATAAACATCTATTAGGAATGGGCAATAAAGACATATCTGATACAAATTACAAATACTGGAGAGAGAAATAAATAGAAAATGTTGTCCTGAGGGAAAGAAGAAAAAAGAAAAATCTATTGCCCTGACAGGCAATTTCTATTTGAGTCTTTGGCTAGTGGGGTGGATGGGGGGAGACAACAATGATCAGAAGCATCCAGTTTTTTCATTTTAAAATATTCCCAATCATATTATTATTTTTTTCTACAATGCCCTGTGGAAATGCCTAGACAGGGAATAAAATTTTACTTAAATTCATATCTATCTCTCTCTGTATATCTCTCTCTTCAAGATAACACCATGGCCTCAACGATCCTTAGGTCCAACCATAGCAGCCTCTACATAGCAAAAATACACCTTTGCTGTTTACTAAGCCCTTAAAACCACCTCAAACACCTCTGAGGATGTTTTCCTGCCATCTCCACCGCATTCCATGCTTCCTCTGCACTGACAGCCGAGCAGAACTTGCAGCAAGGTTGCCCTGGTCTTACTCCTATGGCACAGCCTCATGCAGGAAAAGTCTTTCTTTTCTGCTGCACTCCTTCAAAACCACAGCAGTCATAGGGCCAAGTTGCTCCCCAAGAATCAAACTCTGGCATTTGGACAAGCTTCTTGAAAGAAAAGACTAAAAC
This sequence comes from Coracias cyanogaster, assembly GCA_033124195.1. Lineage (NCBI taxonomy): Eukaryota > Metazoa > Chordata > Aves > Coraciiformes > Coraciidae > Coracias > Coracias cyanogaster. The sequence continues at coordinate 48,132 of JAVSBS010010529.1, forward strand.
TGCTTGGTTCTGCACATCATTCTTGTTCAAGAGCTGGTGTTAACTAATGAGTTGTCATTTTCTAACCAGACCACTACAACACCAATATCTCCTCCACTCAGAAATGTTTTGCTTGTTGTTAGAAAAGGGAACTGTACCCTTTTTGGACAAGAATAATTTGAGTTTGAAGAAGATGAGCATGGAATTTCATTTTTGGTAGAATAATGACCAATTTTCCTTTGGTAAAGGTTTACTCTTCCAACAGTGATGGACCTTTAAAAGCTACAGGGGTACAAGGCTTTCAGAAGTAGTCCCACATGAAAGGAGGTGGCACAGTGTAGGCAAAGGGGGCAAAATTTCTTAATAGATGTGGTTTGTGAGGTAAATCTCCATCCTGTAAGTGTTCTGAAGTGATCAAGATAGTTGTCTAGGTGCAGATTTAGGAATGAGATAATGAGCTGTCAAGTAGTGAATGATTATGAAGTACAGAAGCAAGCAGCAGTGCTGCAACTGCAACAGGACTACATGGGAAAGGGAGTTTTCCTACTGCTCGTAGCTCTGCCTGAGCCGGTAAGTGCAGTGCAAAAGGAGATCAATACAGCAACATATGTATCCTCCGGAACAGAGACGGTTTTTTCTCTTTTCTGTATTAATGTAATATTTCTTTTCTGGTAACCTCCTACTTTTCTCTTTCAGACCTTCATTTCCTTTTGTCTTCAAACAGAAAGAGAAAAGAATTTGAAAGTGGAGCTGTATTCCAGCTTTTTGCTGGGAGGCACAGGGCAGAGCAGCAGAGCTCATTTGTGCTCAGGCTCCTTTCAATAGCTCTGCAAAGTCAGGCTGGGACAGGACTGCTGTGTGTCAGCCTTACAACCATTTTCTCTCACACTGTTATTCAAAAATCTCTGAGAGTAACATCACAATTACCAGCGTGGATAAGAATCAGTGACCGTTTCACCTAGTGATTTATCGCAGGAAACAATAAAACAAGAAAAGGGGTTGCGGGAGGGTTGGACTAGATGACCTTTAAAGGTCCCTTCCAACCCAACGCATTCTATGATTCTGTAAGAAACTTCATAGAAAAATACAAAAAACCTGCCACCCAGGAAAATAATTGAACAAATCACTAGTGTAATAGAAAATAAGTCTAAAGAAGAGCCATGAAACTCTTAATATATTCAGAAGCTTCCCTCATGATTAACTATTATGATGTTGGATATTTTAATGGTCTTCTTTGAGTCTAGCTAAAAATTACAGAATCTTGGAATCATTCTGGTTGGAAGAGACTTTTGAGATTATCAAGGTCAACTGTTAACCCAGCACTGCCAGGTCACCACTAAACCATGTCCGTCAGCACCACATCTACATGTCTTTTAAATCCCTCCAGGATGTGGACTCCACCACTGCCCTGTGCAACCCTTTTGGGGAATAAGGTTTTCCTAATATCCAATTTAAACTTCTCCTGGCACAACTTGAGGCCATTTCCTCTTGTCCTTGCTTGCTACATGAGGGAAGAGATTGACCCCCACCTCACTCCAACCTCCTTTCAGGGAGTTGCCAAGAGCGAGGTCTCCCCTGAGCCTCCTTTACCTCCAGGCTGAACAACCCCAGGTCCCTCAGCCATTCATCACAGACTTGTGCTCTAGACCCTTCCCCAGCTTTATTGCCCTTCTCTAGACATGCTCCAGCTCCTCAATGTCCTTCTTGGAATGAGGGGCCGAAAACTGAACCCAGTATTCAAGGTGCAGCCTCCCCAGTGTCAAGTATAGGAGAATGATCCCTGCCCAAGTCCTGCTGGCCACACTGTTGCTGATCCAAGCCAGAATGTTGGTGGCCTTCTTGGCCACCTGGTCACAAGCTGACTCATACTCAGCCAGCTGTTGACCAGAACTTCCAGGTCCTTTTCTGCTGAGCAGCTTTCCAGCTACTTCTCCCCAGTCCTGTACTGTTGCATGGGGTTGCTGTCACCCAAGTGCAGGACCTGGTACCATTGCCCTCAGCCCACGGATCCAGTCTGTCCAGAGCCCTCTGTAGAGCCTCCTTACCCTCAGGCAGGTCAACACACCTGCCTAACTTGCTGTTGTCAAGTACTTCTGTACAGGAGATGAAATTAATCTCGCAGTGGCGGCCAAGTCTGCATTCTTCCACACATAGCTCAGATAAATTGCTATGTCCCGAAAGATGTTAGGGAGTGGGTATTGTTCACTTATTGTAACATCTGTCTACGAATCTGCTCTCTCATATCTGCGCAAATCTCTATTCATTCCACTCTGGAAAAGAAATCATTTCCTTGTAGCCAAATGAGAAGACAAGAGGTTATTGATTAATTAAGCAGTCTTTCTGGATGGAAATACTAGAGGTAACCCTACGTTAGAAGGAAGAGAGTCATGAGAGGCAATATTCTGCAGCAGAATCTCTATAATAGACTATCAGCACAAATGATCCATTTCTCCTTGTTGGATTTTATGTTTCCAGTAAATTTTGTGCAGGTGGAAAGTGCCACCTTCATAGCCCTGGAGACCCAGACACTGTTGCAGAGGTTATTTCTTTCCCTGACACCACCTATAAACAAGTATGTTTCTTTTAACTTTTTTTTTCCCTACTCTTTTATGAGCTTTCCCATCACAATGGTGCCCAAATTCACTCTTTAAGCAGGCAAAACATGTTCATATACAAGAGGAAGAAATACTGCAACTGCTCAATGACAAACTCCCAGTACTTTACTCATGCCATAATTTCACAGTTGTGCTCCAAGTGTAACCACTTTCTTGGGTGGTTAGAATGTTAATATCAGAGTTTAAAAAGTAAATACCTCCATATAAATGGAGTTTTTTGGGTGCTCAGGATGGTTGACTTTGAAACTGATAAAAGCTTTCTTGTTTGTCTTTCCAGTTTAAGTACCTGTTCCTAAGGAGAACGGAAAACTTTCGGTCATTCAGTCTGGATAACCTCAGCTCATGCGTAATCTGTCTGTGGAGCTCCTTGTTACAAGACACTCTTGAAGCACATGGAAATTGCCCTTCTGCAACGTTTTAGTGTGAAATAAAAATTTTGGTTTTTAGTTTGATCTCATCATGTTTGAACCTAAAAATCAAAACAATGTTTTATGTCCATGTGAATCCTCTGAGCTCACAAATAACCAAAAGTGACTCTCGAGATTTTTCCTCTTCAGGACTTATAAATTGGCATTCTGATGGTTTCATGTGGCAGGAAAACATCCATGAACATGGCAAAACTGCTGGTAGAAAAGAGTTAAAGCTCTGGCACCTGACTGATTTTACATTTCCATGTCCCTGCAGCACATTTCAGAATTATGTAGCAGGCAGTTTTTCTTACTTATTTTTCTACTCTTGAACTTCGGCCACTGCTATCAACATCATTCTTGGGAGCTCAGAAGAGTCAATGCATTAACTTTCATTCTAGAAGAATCTGTTGCAGGAGGTGCTGTAACAGCACCCGCTGCCAGCACTGCCCAGCCCTCATTTTTAAGGACAGCGTATCAGCCAGGTCGAGTAAAACATGGTTCTGAAAGTACATCCAACTGTGTGGATACCAGGTTGTCTCTGAAGGCTGAGAAAGTCCATTTTCTGCATCAGTGACAAAAATACAGGGCACAGAATGGTCACTGACTTTAATAGGAGCAGGACAGGCTGCAGCTTGAAAGGAATCTGCTTCAGATGACCAGTCTGAGCTTGTGATTTATTATTACTCTTGCAACACCAGTGCTGTAGTAGCCACTGCTTTTGGGTAGAAGGCTATATGGGCTGTCAGAGTTGTTACTTGTGTACTTTCTCTCTGTTTAGAGTAAACACTCTAACTCCTACCCAGAAATGTTTACTGTTACATCTATGGTGAACTATCGAATTAATTTTTCAACAATGGCAAGCTTCCTCCAGTCCTATTAGAGCACTACAGATTTACTCAACTACAATTAAGGAACATCAGGCTCTTTGCATGTATCATTAGGTTTGATTTCTGGGTAAAAAGTTAAAAATAAAATGCAAGTTCAATAACCGCTCTCCTTGCAAAACGTGTCACCTATAAATATCCATCACATATGGCTAAGTACTACAGCTCTCTCATTTATACTTTGTCTGCAGGTGGCAAACTAAACCCAGGAAATAAATATACAATAACAGAAAAGTTAAAAGTTAAAGAAAAATTAAAAGTTAAACAAGCATCAAAGGAACACTGGCTTTACTACCATCACCTCCACCAGAGCACTATACAGAAAATCTTCTAAAGGGCTTCAGCCCATGCCATGAAGATCTCATTCTGTTGACTGCAAAATATCATCCTCCCCTTCCACATCCCTTTTCCCTAATTTTACCTCCATGATGACAGTGTGAGTAACTCTATCATTGTCCTTATTTCTGTCTGGCTGCTCCTTCTTCTTCCTACTTCTTGAAAGTCAAGAATGTCAGACTCAAAACCAATGTGCATTAAATCAAGATGTGCTTTCCTGAAGACATCACTCATCTTTAAATTTAAAGGATGGTGACTTTCCCATTCTTTGGGAAACTTAACTTTGTTAATTTAAATTGTGATCAGAAATCTCCCGGAGTTCTTTGAGGGTGTTTATGAGACTATAAATAAAAAGGATTTGTCAACATAGCATGCTGGATTTCCAAAAATACTTTCATTACATTTCCTCACTAGAGGTCTTAGTGAAGTGAGACCACCATGGGAAAAAGAACAGCTCTTTTTGTGGATTAACAATAGATTATAAAATAAAAAAAAAAGGTAAGGATGGCTTTTACTCATTTTCAGCAAGGTCCTAGAAGGACGTCTGCTAGAACATGCTTTTTTCAATACTTCTACAGAACCTCAAAATGGGGATGAACACTGATATGGCAAATTGCTGACAACTGAAAATTATTTGCAATTGCTAACCTTCAAGTTTATTTCAAAGAAGTGTAAAAGGCTCCCATGACATAAAAATTGTAGAAGAAATTCAGTGGGAGGGATGACTAGATAGATTATAGGAGTCTGGACCATGTTAAAGAGATGGTGATTGTCCAACAACAGTGGATGAAGAAGGGTAAAAGATGGGATAAATCTATGGAATTACCAATTATGTGGAGAAGATGAACATGGAGTGATTATTCAGTTTCTTATAATATGACAACAGGAAAGTACTTAATGAAAAGTGTTGGCAACAGGGTTAAAACAAATAATTTTTTTTTTTTTAGCATAAAATAAAGAATTACTTCAAGGAGCTAATTGTCATAGGATATTTCAGTGGCTGAATCCATGAACAGATTGGAAAAACATTAATTGAGATAAGTTGTTGTTGCACATAGTTATTACACATTATTAAGCACAGAAAGCACTAAACTCCAGAAGCTGGGAAAATAATCCATTTTAAATTACCTTTTTTCCTTGTAGATGCCATCCTAGCTAACCTGCTTTCGGCTACTGTCTGGAACGAGACAGGGAGTTACACAGGTCTTTGATCCAGCATTGCACAGCAGTTCTTCTGTTTTCATGCAAGTAATTTCACAGGACAACCACCACCTGAATGTGCCTGGCAGAGAGATTGCCTGGAGGAGAGCTGGGCCACAGCTAGTTCTGGACAGGGGCAGGAGGCTTACAACAACTCAGGATTTTATAGCCATTTATACCTTATATGGCATTCACTATGCCTTCATTATGCCTTCAAGATATCTTGCTTTATACCAAAACGGCATTATCTACTTGCAGCGATATAACATAACACCATACAAAAACCGATCTAGTTCAATAAAAGATTGCCTATCTCACTATGAAAAGAAGTTTCCCTCATTTTAGTAGAGCCATTGGTGCAAGCTAACCAGTTGTTCTTAGCTGAAAGGACAACACTGTGGTAGAGTCAAAGCTGGTGTGGGAAACCAGGGATGGTGATCAATAGAAGTACAGGAGCTAACAAACAAGATGAAAAAGAAAGATGATGCACTGTGACCGTGAGCCTCAAATCTGCCCTTCTCTGTTCCAGCTCTTCCTTTCCTGATACTCTAAGAGGATTAGAAGTGTTTTGGAAGGTGCTTGGCTGTGAAGGGCATCCAGAAAACATCCTGCTCCTGCCCCTGTTCAAAGACCACTGAAGTCAAAGGGGCTCTTTTCTGCAGCATCTTGTATTTAGGCTTCGGTTCCCAGAAAAGATTATCCATGGCGGATAACTGCCAGGGAAGCAGCGCTACGCTGCCTTTCTCATCCTTTAATTGCAGATCTAAATCAGCCGCCTAGATGCCAAAGACAAGAACTGTTTACCGCTCTCTGAGCCAGGGTTAGTTCTTGCTCTCGATCTGCCCACAGACATGCAATACCCTCCTCCCCATCGCCCCCTCAGTGCTGCTGAACTGATCAAGCTCAGACCCTTTCTTCAAAGCTTCTCTATATTTCTGATATCTGCTGAAAACCACTCTCCTGATAGTTGTCATTTGTACATTGTTAACGAACAAAGATACTATCTTTTTTTCTGTGCTAGCAATCGGCTCCATCCCATAAGAGTCTGCTTTTCCAGAGTTATTTAGGAGTGTGTGGGTTGCCTTGTCACTTTGGTGCAGTAATGAAAGGGTATAGAAAACAGCCTGAGACCTGGTTCTGGAGACATGCAATTATTTCTGATATCAAGAGAGCTTGTAAATTGGGGTTTTTTTTATTATTTGTGCCATGACAATTGTATCTGAATGTTTACCTTTTAGCCTTATCCCATATTCAACCAGCTAAAAAGATGGATGCATTAGCAGGGTTTCTAAGGGGAAAAGAGTGTAATAGCATTTTTAGTTCCCTTTGCTGATATGTGAACCTTTCTGAAAGCACAGGGTACAGATGCTTGCAGTTTGCCTGAGTGACTGAGTTTGTTGGTGTCCTGTATTTTTTTACCAGTGTTCAGTATCATGTAGCAAATGCATCATGGCACAAGGCTACATGGTCACATGGGCTTTTTCATGCACCAGATTCATACCCATGTTAATGGCTAACACTGTTTATGCAGGAATATATTCCTTTAAATTCTAAATGTCTCCACTCCCATTTAGCCATGGTAAAACCCAAGATCAGATAGCTCTCCAGCCAAACAGGAACACTCCAGGTACGAGAGGCCTTGTGCTTTCCACAAAAGAACTGGAATTCTTATGGTAGATCAGAGTAAGAGGTAAACTCTCTGTCAGGATTTATTAGAAACAAGGTATCAGTGTTGATCTACAAAGGTACATTAAAAATTATCACAATTTCTACAATACAGAGAATTCTACCGTGTATATCTACTTAGAGGAGAGAGTGCTAAATAAAGTTTTAAGCTTCATCCTTATATCCCCATAAGCCTGACTGGTGTTCACCGTGGACGGCAAGGCTCACACCACAACATCCTCAGAGACCTGTCAACTTCAATCAACTGATGATGCAGCATGAAACCCAAGGATGAACCTGTGACTTTCTTATTCTTTTATGAATTTCCTATACCTCAAGACAGGCCAAAGTAATTAAACATACAAAAATATCTAGGCACAATTACCAAAACACAGCCTGAACGTTTCCATTATGTCCATTGCACAAAAAAACCACATGATGAATAAAGTCTCTGAACCAGGAATTGTAGTTCCCCACCCTGGATGATGCCACAGCTGGCAGGTTTGATTTTACATGGTGTTTATGATTTGTCTAGCTGAGTATCAGTAGTCCAAGGTAGAACTGACACATATTTTCTAAAGTATATATATACATG
>JAVSBS010010533.1:0-16667 GCA_033124195.1 Coracias cyanogaster
CCTCATTACAACCTCCTTTTAGGAAGTTGTAGAGAGCAATGTCTCCTCTCAGCCTCTTCTTCTCCAAGCTAAACATTCCCAGCTCCCTCAGATGTTCCTCATATGACATTCTCCAGACCCCTCACCAGCTTTGTTGCCCTTCTCTGCACCTGCTCCAGGAGGTTGCTGCAATGTCTCCCAGAGACTGGGCTCTGGGAGTCATGCTCTGCAAAGTGCCCTTTTCCCACCACTGCCTTCTACTGACAGGAAGAACAGCATGCTTTGTTTAAATGCCTGCAATCATGATTTCTGGCTGGTTTTCTTGTAGCCTACCTTAAGGCGATCATTTCACCTACTATGCCCAAAGGCCCTTAGAATTTTTAGAGATGGGTCAGGATGTTATAAATCTTGACAAGAACACTAATCTTAAGTTGCTAACTGAGATTGGGGGAACTGGAGGTAGAAGAAAGATAGAGATGAGGATTTAAGTCTCTGTGAAATTGTAGCAGAGTTTGGATATGAGCATTAGGTGACTCGCTGTATTTTGATCTGTTGTGTGAAGACAGTCTGAAGAAGATATTACTGGAATAACTGAGTCTCAGGCTATGAAATTGGGAAGATGTCAAAGCATTAAGCTCAGCTGTGTGGGAGGGAGGACCCTTAGAACTGATTTAGACCATAGGCATAGTGATATATTTGCTATGTGTATATTAGATCTAATACATACCTACAGTGTTTAATGTTCTGTTCACCTGCTTTTTTCAGACCTTTAACTGTTTATGTTTTGATGGCATGAGACACCTTCCATTTACCTTCATCTTAAGGTGGTTTGTATAATGTTATATTTCAGAGACCTGGCAAACAAGGAGGCACATCCCAGGTCTCTGCGCGTGTAAATTGCCAAAACGAGAACTGCTAACCACAGAACTTTAATACTTTACTTCTATCCCTTAGAAGGATAACTGGTCCTTTACTGCAAAGCGTGGTTATTTGGTTTAGAGTTACATGCTGCAAGATGCATGAAAGTGATGGTTTGGGGTTTTTTTAATGACTCGTGTTAACAGAGACTTTTGAACAGATAAGAAGATTACAGGGGTAATTACAGAGATACCTGGACCTTGACGGTGTCAAGGAAGCTTATAATTGGTGATTGGTGACTTACCTGCTTGCATAGGTGGCCGTTCTTTGGCTTTGTGAATACCTGTGCTAATATACCTCTTCTTTTTAATGTTTGGTTCCTTTATAGAGCAGGGTGTGGTTTGACTGAAGTGAATACTAGATCTGGCTATGTGTTTGTAAATGAAGTTTTCTTGGATGGAAGCACTACTGCTTGCGTCTCTTAGCTAAGTTTGGTACTGAGTTTTTTGGCCTTTATGTCATTCATTTGGAGAGATAATAAACAAAACCACTTGTGGGTTAAATGAGTTAGTGATCTGATGGGCCAAAATAGAAAATGCTACTGGAAATAATCTCAGTGTTACTCTTGAATCTGTAGGAAGCTTACATGGCCATATACTTTTAGCATTTTCCAAATCCTAATTAATAAAGAATGAATGTGTTTGTGTGTGAATGAATAAAATCTTAAGATCATCTCAAGTGGAACTGGTGCTAAGCAGTAAACTTGGCTGGGAAGCAGAATAGGGAGCTAGAGGAAAAACTTCTTTTGGGTCTAGTTTCAGTAATTTAAAATAAATTTAATTTAGAAAATTAAGACAGAGGCAAAACTCCTACCAGCACTTACTGTAATTTTTATGAAGCGGGATGTCATGGAGCAAGTGCTGCCAAGGCCTGCAGCCTGAATCTCTGCTAGGGGCTTGTACATAGTGCTATAAAACAGCAAGTAACAGCAAAATATCTTTCACCTACTGTTAACTAGAAGCATCACCAAGAGGACCCATTTTAACTATTCCACCTGTCAGGTGGCAACATATACTAGGAGGCAAATCACGCTTTTTTGGTCCTAGGATGGCAGTGTCAGAACAGCTCTATATCTAACAGAAAAGCATGTATAAGTTTTCTTCTAGTTTTACTTCCGTATAAAGAGCAGCCCCTCTTGCCTTCTTGATGAAGCTGAAATATCCAGCACTGCTGCAAGCACCACAGCCTTGACCCTACAGCCCAGAAGCGTAACTGTCTGTATCCGTTTCTCATCTGAGCTTCTTCAGGTGGAAGTGTCATATACTATAAGTTTGGGGAATTTTTTTTCAGGCCAGTGTGCAGTATATGGTCACGTCTTTCTGTCACAGAGTTGTTGTTAGCAGTGATAGGAATTTAAAGCATTCCACAGCAGCAGGAACTGTCCTACTTTGCTCTTAATCTCACTTAGCAGGGTGGCACTAGTTTATAAAAATGTATGTAGTTTTGGAGGCCCAAGTAGGTCTTGAAGTGCAGCTGAGGATAACCACAGCCTAGGTTGCTGAAGAAACTTCTTTGCTAGCTGTAGGAGTCCAGAGCAGGTCAGAATGCTTTTCATTACTTTGATTTTTGTTCTTCATGTAGGTACTGCAGGAAGCAGAAGGGTAGGGAAAGAGGGTGAAGTAGCCTCATGAAGTAAAAAGTGGTATGTGTCTGTGATGGAGATAACTTCCTTGACACTGCAATTGTGCAGGCGTTTGTACTTGCAGTGCTTTTAAAATGTTTGTGGTTGTAACTAAGAAACTGGTTATAATTTGTTCTTCCTTTCTCATGCTAGTAGGAAGATGAGGAAACTGCTTTTTGGGGAGGTGAACATTGGCTGTGTTTTGCTTGGAGGTGGAAATATTACTCCGTTCATGGCTTTTAGAGCGTTTGACTTCATTTTTATTCCAGTTGTAATCAAGGACTGAACAGTCTGGCCTTTGAAAGTGAATGGACAACACTGGAAGGCAAGAGAAAGAATTTGGAGGCTTGCCTCACTTGAGAAAGGTCCCTGACAGCATAGCTAAACAAGCTGTGCTTCTATAATGAGTTCTGTGGTTGTTTAGAGATGCTGTAAATAGCACATTCACCACAGAGGATGCACAACTGGTGACGAAGTTGTACACAGGCTGCTTTCAAACACTGGTCCCTTTTGCTCTGGGTCCTCAGGAGTGTGAAGTTGTTTGTGTATACTTTTATCCAGCTGAATACAGAACACATTTTCTTGCTCTTAGAGTAGTATGTGCTTTGCTTACTACACATTAGCAACTACCTGCTAGTTAGAGCTAGGGAGTTCCATCTAAGCACTGATTACAATCCCTACTCAGCATACTTGTGTTAGTTGACCTGTTCCTTGGTGACCTCATGTTTATGGTGACAATTCACTATGTATAAGCAAACATTTTTAATTTAACAGATCCTGGATAAATTATTTTCTCAAGTAGCAGGAAATTTGGATTTTCATAAACATAGCTTATTGGTTTATTTTCTGTAAAACAACTTTGCTGTATATGAGAAACTGCACAGGAGGTTTAGCCCTGCAACTTTTTTTTAAACATGTGACATTGATTTCCCTCTACAGTGCATCTGAACAGTGTGGATCACAGGAACTAGGTCTGAAAGAAGTCTCAAAGCCTCAAAGAAAGAATCAGCTGTAATTATAATTCCTGATGTGGTTCTTTAAACTGTTCTTAAAGACCTCCAGTGACGGAGACTTCTGGACCATCTGCAGCAATCCTTTCCAAACATCGACCTTTGGAAAACTCGTCTCAATAGCTATAAGGACTGCTGAGCTGCCCAGTATAGATCTGGAAAAGAGATTATTCCTCTTTGCTACAACTTAACAACTGTACATGCTAAGTTAGATTATGTACCTTCCCTCCCCCCTGTAATCACTTTTCCTATAGGATGATTAATCTCAGCTTTATCTCAGTTGTTTCCTCATTAGAGAAACTCTGGCCATTCTTGAACTCTTCTTTGGATTCTTTATAATTAGACCATATTTTTAAGTACAGTATCCACAACCAGACACAGTCACACATAGAGCTCTTTTATTTCCTTTTTTTAATATTACAGCATGAGACGAGGGACTTGCATTCGTACGGCTTTCTGCAGAACCCTGTGCAGTCAGCTGGGTGAGGAGCCCTCCATTGTTGTACAGCACTGCAGGTGCTTTGCACAGGACCACACTGGAGGGTCTAAGCTCAGTTTTACTATTGCACTGGGTGCCATATAATATTGACCCTTCAGGAAAAGAAATGCACGAAAAAGAAAAATCTTACTCCAAAGGTTGAATGAGGCTCAGATCATTGCAAATGGGAGTGTTTAAATATAGTGCATTTGAGAGCAAAGCTCTAACTATCATGTTCCCAACTGCATTTTCTTTTCATTCTAATTAACAGGTTCTCTCTTTCCTGGATGAGGCCAATGTTAATTAGCGGACCAAATTATCTGTGTAGGCAGTTATTTTCTGTGCGTTGTGTGCAAACTTTCTCAGGTCACGATAACAGCACTCTATAGATGTGTGAATACCTGTGTAAGGTTAAAAGCAAAGGGTAATCCAGCAGGTGTACTCCACAGTCATCTCTAGACATTGTCAGGCCCTGTCTGGTCTCTTGAAAAAGAAAATGGAAGTTTCCATATGTTTCCAGAATTTTTTTTTTTTTAATACCTATTTGAGGGAAAGAAACCCTCCTTGATGAGCTTTTTTCTCTCCAAGAAGTAGAGAATTGATGCCATAGGTCTGTTGTAACTATACTCCTGCCAGTCTCCATATTAGGTCAGCTTATAGCAAGAGAGTGTAAGTGGGATAGTAGGAATATCACAGTTAGAGATAATTAGCCTAGAAGTCCATTCCCAAGTGACTGTTTCTTGGAGGGGGGGGGGTTTGAAACCGTAGGGAGTGACATAGAGTAAACTGTAGCTCCCACTTGTGTTAAAACTGACCTGCTTTTCCTTTAGCATAAGTAAAAATTTTATACTAGTTTGGCTGTGGGTGGCAGAGGAGTACAAAGTAACTGTGTTGTGACCTGATTCAGAAACACTGGTCGTTTTCGATCGTGAGCACTTAAGCAGCGTGACTTGTGAAAGGCCAAGCTGTTGTAGGGGAAGGAAATAGCCATACGTGTGATGCAGCCTCTTTAATAATTGAAATCAGCTTGATATAGAAGACCTTACCGTCTTCTACTGGGAGCTGTTCTTTTCCATGGGAAAGTATTTCCTCTTGAGAGAATTTTTTTTAATTGAACAGTTCTTGAGGTGGTTGCTTACAAAATTTTCTAGTATCTTATCTTGATACTTCTATTGTGATTTCTAAGGTGTGGACTTAAACATCTTTTGAGTAATATTATTTCCTGGGAGTAGGATACTAGAAGAAGAATGCACCAACTGGCAACCAGGATTTTTAATTCAGCTCTTCCACTTAAGGGGAAGAATGCAAACATACAGGATTTGGGGTTGGCTCTTAAGAGTATATCTCCTTATACCTAATGTGCCGTCCTCTAACAGCCCCTTTTCTTTAAGGTGGGAGCAGACTTTCCAGCTCTGTAAGGGACATATCAAACAACATACATGTATACTGTAAATGCTCCATCTCAGGTAACTGATAACTTAATAGAGAAAGTTAGTATAGTTATTTTCCCTTTCTTTTGAACCTGTTTTAACTGCAGATAGAATTCTTCTGAACAGTAAATTCCTTAAGATTGCATTTATATACAAATTTAAGTGCATCAGCCTTGCCTCTACTTTGTGTTTGTATTCTTGGATTTCATGTCATAATTCCCAATAAAGCTGAACTCTTACCCACAGTTCTGCCTTTTTCCTCATTGCAGATATAACTGAATTACTTCCTTTCTCTTGCAGTATTTTGGAGAGGGAAAGGAGATGCTTCAAATGTGTGATACCTTGTGGAGAACACTGGCAGCCCCAGTCACACTGAAGAGGCCCAGTTCTAATGCAAGGATGTTTTCCAAGTAGGAAGTTTAAAGCTATTCATGACATCAAGCCCTCAACTTCTGAGTTCAGTTTAGAATCCAATGGGTGGCTACTTCAGCTTCCAAACATAGTGTGCTGTCCTGGGGTGTACCACATATGAAAGGGACTTGGTGCTTCACCAGGTTCAATGCAAAGATATTTTTTAAGTAGATAGGTTGACGCTTTTGACATCACCATAAACAAAAAGCCCCACTTTCAAGTTCAGTTCAGAATCAAAGGGGTATCTGTTTCAGTTCCCAAAATACTGTGTACTATCTGGAGGAGTCTCACATGAGGAACGAACTCATCAACACTTCACTGGATTAAACTTCTGTGTTGTCCTAAAATGTAGACAGATAATCTTGAAACAAATACCACCAATGTTTACTGTTCTTAGATTTATTTTTTTAAAACTGTGTTTGCTTTGAAGAGTATGCAGCCAGAATGCATCTCAGCCTTGTTTTCCAGTTGTTTTCTCCAGTATGCATGGGAATCAGCATGGTTTTAACCAGATGTGAGATTGACCTGAGGAGCTGCTAATCCTGGCCCAGCTTTTTCAGTGGAGAATACCTTTAACAGTGCCATCTGTCATAGACATAGTAGTGCATAGAGGTCCATGTTTGATCAGTATGTGCAATTTATAACTCCCTCACTGACTCATGTGTCTGTAGCTTTACTAAATAGTAATGGATGTAGGCTGGAACCTTATGCAGCATTATACAGTAGAGACTATGGGGGAGGGAAGGGATGACCCAAGAAGCTTAAGGACCAGGAAGGGTCCTAGTAAGGACTATCTCTTCAGTGCCATCGTTCTCTTTGGCACCAATTAACAGCCAAGCTAACATGGTGCAGTACTACAGGATCTTGAAAAGTCTGATTGTAAGGGGATGCTTTAGAGCAGCCAAAGTGACAAGTGTGCAGTGGTTATTACTGAATGTGGCAGAGTTTGGCCGTTATCTGCATGTGCGCCCCTCCTTTTCTCCTTGTTGCTTTAAGGAAAATACAGTTTATCTTATACCACTAATAAATGTCAGTTATAACAAAAACATCTTCTCAAAGGCTTATGTGGCTGTGCTGTGGCTCTTCAGTTTATTTAACACTCAGTTGTTCTGAAACACGTTTCAGTTGCTCTGTGCTAGGGGAAGGGCGTATTAAGTGATCTGTTACCCAATAAATTGTTTTTTTTCTCATTTGTCTCATGTTAAGTTTTGATAAGAGGAGATTCTTTGCCTCTTGTTTTTGTTGTTGGCTTTGTAGTATATTTCCTAATGTGTTAATTAGGAAGTTTTACTTTTACTTTGTGATGTTCCTCAGGGGAGATTGTTTTTTGTAAAAAAAACCAAAAAAGCGGTAAGCACACTGCCCTATGAAGTAGAATTGTGTGGTGCTTTCCATTCCCATATATTTCTCTATCCTTAACGGTTGTTTCATTACCTTTCAGGTTCTCTTCTATATATTTCTAGTAAAAATACTCTCCTTAGATTCTTCTTCTGGATTATCTATACGTCAATTGTTTTCTAAACCAGATCCTTTTCTGATTTATTTCTGCTACTCTTGTTAACATGTTATTTACTGGTACTTTAGTTTTCTGTTAACTGAGGCCGTGAAGTTTCCAGGCCCATGCAGAAACTGAAGTTCTTATTACAGGATGCTCTTATTACCAGAACTTGGGGCCTTCAGGATCTACAGCTGCTTTCTCTTAAGTTTGGAGTGCCATACACATCTTCAGCAACTAGACTACCAAGAAATAGAAGATTCACACCTTAACATCTTGGGTGTTATTCTATGGTTGGTAACTTGTGGTCTCACAGCACCAACTTCAGCAATGGGAAAAGATGATACAACTTTGCTGGAGTCAGTAGAGTTGAGCTCATTTGTGTTGGTCATGAACTTGGCCCCAGGTCTGAAAGCTTAGATGGCAGTAGCTCAGGATAACCTGTTTCCAGTAGAGTGCTCTGAGAGCGGTGATTAGGCCTGTTGTATTGCATTAAGGACACGGAAGAAAAGGCTTTGGGCAAGTTTCATTTCTCTTAAGATGCTAGCAACTGCAATTTCTTTACTTGTCATGTTTTGACGATGTTGTTAAGGAGAAAAAGAAAACAAAGACCAGAATTAATTGCCAAATCCTGAGATACTCTCACATGGAAACACACTAATTGGTATCATAATTATTTTTAAAACTAGTGCAGTTCCAGAATCTCTAGTAAAGATATTTGCATTGAATCTGCATATGTTGTGCAGTGGGTGCCTAAGCCTGACAGCATGTAGGGAAGGGACAGAAAAGTGTGTGATGAGGTTGGTTTGTTTCGCTTTGGTTATTCGTTTATGTTTATTTTTTATTATTTGAAGCAATAGTTGTATTGCCTTCTTTCTTCTTCCCTTTTGTCAGGGAATTGTCTTCTGGAAGTTCTATCAGTACAAGTTATGGCAGAAGTTTGATCTTTGGTATTAGCCAGTGACTCTATTTATTACAGGGGTGTTTTTGGGAAACTTCTCATTTTTCGAGTGAGGTCAAGGCTGATAACGCTTACACATTATAAAGAAAAACCTTAGGTAACATTTAAAACCTCTGCTTAAAGGGAGTACATCTTGAACTTCTGTTCCATCTCTTTATATGTTCCTTTTCATGTGTTCAGCTCTTGGTGAGCGCCAAGTTTCAGCCCCAAAGGCTGGGGTAGCTGGGACTGTTCTGCTCTTTCTCAGCTTTTCTGTGAAATCTCCCTTTTCTGTGAAAATGCATTGACAGGTTCTCTCTCATGTGGTTTGATTTGCCGAGTGATACATGCTGTGAGCACCACCAAATGCCTTCATATCTGACTGTGTGAGAGTTTTTCAGTATTATTTGCTTATGCATATACAGCTGTTTGAAGAATTAAGCATCTACAGACATACTGTTACAATCTGGCCCTGGAGCAACGAAGTTTTTGTTTTGCAAGTTCAACACAGAATGATGGTACTATGCCTGGTGAAAATATCTTTTCAGCTTTTTCATCATGCTTTGTGCAACGGAAGTCTTGTCAGTTAACTTCTCAAAGGAGCTGCTTTTAGGTGTTGCAGGGTGGGACTTCTATTTATTCCTTGAAGTAATACCATTTTGGAGCAACCAGCCTGCTTGACCTGAACAACTTAAAGCTAAGTCAAGGGTATTTTCCCTTTGTCAGCACAGTTAAGGATGTGTGTCAATGAAGAGAGTCCCTGTGGATAACTGGGTTACTAGGATACAGCGTAGGCTCTGTTTTAATTAGGCAGTTACTTGTGTCTGCAGGCTTTCTAGACAAAAGTCTAGTCTGCTTCTAGACATTTTGCAGTGGTAACACAATTTAAATAAAAGTTTTGTATTAAAGATGTATTTTTTGCTAGAAGCATTTGTATGCATTGGGTATAAAATGCTACTCACTGATATGTCATCTGCTCAAAAGAGAGGCTAATATAAATTTAATTGGTCTTTTCAAAAGCTCCCAGGATCTGCATGTTGGAGGATGCTGTAGTGTTGAGCGTAAACAAAAAGCTTCTCAGTAGTCATTTGGTTGGATGAAAACTGACACTGGCTCTTAAGAGACTAAAATTCAAGTTGCTGTGCCGAGAGCGATTAAAAACAAAACCAAAAGGACGAAGAGGAAGACAGCTTTTTATTTTTTTAAAAATGTGTCCTGGTTATCACGATGAGCAAATCTGATGAAAGTTTTTCTTAGAATTCACATTTGTAAAGCCAATTCAACTTTGTGTGTACTTTATCCCTAGTATATGGCTTCCCACATGATGATGTCATGTACTACTAAATGCCAAAAAGCAGGAATGCTCCCAGCAAAAGCTACACTTTGAACTACAATTTGATCTGCAGTTTTCTGTGCGTGTGCTCAGCCAGCCAGCCGGTCACATTGGACCACTGAGCTCTGCATGAAGCTGTCGCTTTCCTCAGTTGTGGGTGATGGTCTGTAGGAACACATAGTGGCTGTAGGAGGTTTCTGTATGTGAAACATTTACCTTTCTTGCTCCTGAGATATTAAAAATGGTGTGAATTGTCATGGCTAATTTGCTTTCTCACTTCTGCATTCAAGTATGTTTGCTCAGAGAAGTTCTAGAGAGCAACCGTCATCTTGAGGCATCTTGGTGCCATAAGAGATTTAGGCATTTCCACAAGTGAGGATTTTGGTATCTTTTGGGTTTGCAGGTGTTGTGTAGGCACGACAAACTGTTCTGTGCACGGGTTTTGTTCCCAGCCCACTTGTTAGTGAAGTTGTGGCTTTTCAAAGGTAATAATACTGTTGGGGAGGTGGATCTCACCATATGCTGGTGTTTATGGCTGGTGGGGTTGTTTGTTCTGCCTTCATCTGTGTGCTCTCCTGCCCTTACTGCCTGATCTGATGGTGTGCTGTTATCTTCTGTGTTGCAGAAAATTAGGTGGTTAGGTTTTTCCTCTTTCGTGTAAAACAATGTGTTACTTGGTATTGAATGAAGAGAAGCTGTGGGGTTTTCTCTTTTATCTACCGTATATTGCTGTGGGCTTCTGTTCTGCCTCAGCAGTGGATACGTTTAGAAGATTCCTGGATCAGAAGACAGATTGCAGGTTTTCTGATGAGGTGTTCGATTGGCAGTGCAGTGGAAGTTGGGATCCCAGACTGCCTACAGCTCTTTAACGTGATGGTTACCAGCAAAAGTGTCCTAAAGGAAGTTTTGAGGGTTTTTTTTAGTTGGATAAGGAAGAAAATGTAAATGCTGGTGCCTACTATTCTAGGTTCATTGGTATTGGTTTTTAAATGCAATACCTGATGAGGAGTGTCATGATGTATTATTTTGACTCGGGTATGAAATGCAGTTAGCCTGCCTTCTACTAAACCTCTTCCTTTACAAAGTCTTCATCAGCTCCGCTGGCAAGCAAGAGCCTCTTTGTGCTTTGGTGCATATTTTGTCTTCATGCAGAGGTGGAAGCTTGTGTTCATGGGCTGTGCAGGGGAGGGGGTTTCTTGTCTACTTGCACCTGGGCAGCAGCTGAGCAACATCTGTTTGCATGTGGATAAAGAATGACTTCAAGATGTTCCTCTTCTTTCTTGGCTATGTCTTGAAACCTGGAGTGTGCAGAAGTGAGCACGCATGTACATAGACACTCACTTTGCATGCTTCTATTAACGCCGATATTTTTCTCTTCATACAACTTTTTCTATTTGTTAATGAAATTTTATCTTCACCTACAGTGTGAAAGAATACTGAGACTTAGCATAAGTTTTTTCTTTCTTTACTTTCTCCTAGCCTTTCAGGTGGTACAAGCAGTTTAAATAGTTAAGATTCATAAGTGCATATGGTAAATCATGAGAGATATTCTTGATCTTTTACAAGAAGAAAATTAAGATCTTTGAGGATCAGCTGTTAAGACTCCGTACGATTTGTGTCCCTTGTACAGTCTAAGCGTGCACTGCCCCTAGGGAGCATTGGGCATGGGTGCAGCATCAGCTCTGGGGAACAGAAGCTTCCAAAAGCTGCCCAGAGCCCCACAGGGGAGCTGGACCTCAGGAAGGGAGGAAGAGTGTGGGCTCCACCCCCTCCTCTTCCTGGCTTTTTGTGTGCCAGGGGTGATTACTGTCACCCTTCAATCCATGCTTAATGCATCCCACAGAAGAAAGCAGACAACTTCTCAGCTGCGTATGGTTCTGTGGCCGGTATTCTCCTGCAAGCCAGACACCTAAGAAATTTAGTTAGAGGCTTACATAAGATAACGGTGTAAATTTTTTGCAATGACCTAATAAGTACAAGCTCTTTTTGATGGAAGCTGAACTAAATGCTGTTAATTTAAGTGTTAAACCATGTGAGGAAGAGTTACAATTTTTTTCAGATACATTTGCATCTATCATTCTCTCTGCCTTTGAGTGGTCTTGTCCTATGCTATGTTCACTTATTTCAATTTCTTATTTTATATTTCTCAATGAAAAAGTTGAATAAAAGAAATGTTGTTAAAAACTTCCCATGCTACCCAATAGTCAAGGAACTGTTTCAAGTAATGAATATTCCTAGTGAATTAATAGCTTTAATTTTAATAATTTGTGAACGCTTCTTGTTTACTTATTAAGAATTTTCCCATCATACTTGGAACACATGTAGTATATCACTTCCCTCTCTACCTAAAATGCCTCTGTTGCAAACAATGGGCAGCAATAAAAGAGCAATTTTTCTCCTTGCCTAAAAAATAATGTTTACTGACATTTAGATTTTGTAGATCACTGTGTTAGTACACAGAAGACTTTTTTTTGAAGTGTGTATGTTTTGAACTGGTTTGCTGCTAGTCTGCTGACACTTTCTGATGTACGTAAAATTTATTTGCTGTTACTTAGTTTCTAAAAAATAAAAGAACAAAAATTACTAGTTCTATTCTTAAGGTTTAATTTTATCACAAGTAAAGGCTTCTCTGTTGTATTCATTGTTGTCATGCCTATACCTACCATCTGTACTTTGACATCGTAATATAGGAAATTAGCTACATTTTAGCTGATATTGGTAGTCATGATACCGTAGAATTGCCACATTTTCATAGCTAAGTGCAGAAAAGTGATGCTACTTTCTTGAAGTCACGTGAGAGATCAGTGGCAGAGGTGAGATTCCATCTTGAATCCAGCATTTAAAAATATGAGTATATTTATTATGAATAATATGGAAATAGAAAACATAGGAATTTATGCATATATTATTAAAAAATATATTTGCAAAATCATCCTTTTTTGCTTTATTATAGAGTATATAACAGATACTACTTTTCAGTACCGCCACCGCAGGAAGGATGAAAACTGCATCCCTCTAATTACTTTCTGGAAAAATGTCTAGTCTAGTTCTCGGTTTATGAACAGACATGGTTTTCTGGCAAGCCAACATGGTATATTTTTGTCACCTAGGAAGTCAGTAGACTGCAGCAGTCCTTTGCTGTAGTCATGGCAAAGTGCTGTGCTGGTGTGATGCCCCTTCTTGAATTCCCGCAAGTCTGTGCCTGCATTAACGATGCACAGCCATGCTTCTGCAAATACGGATTTGACCGTTGATGGGGTCATTGTGTTCAGCGACAGATTTCATTACTTGTGAATTTCTTTCAGGCTCTTACCAGTTTTGGGGGGCAGCAGAAGCAGCAGAGTTTGTCACCCCAAGCCCATCAGCACATTTCCTATGCTGTCACTCGGCCCGTGTCCTAACGTCGTTGTCTGAGCTGAGGCATTGTACTGGTGCCATCTGTGCCTCTGATGGCCCTGCCACCGGCCCTCTCCAGTCCTCCCCTTTGCTGCAGCTTGGGATCACAGCTTCGCTTCCTAAGCTATCTATTCTTTTTCATAATGTTATCAGCTTGATGGAGTTTGGCTTGTCTGATTGTCATCCTGTCACCGTTGCCTAGCTCAACGGCAGTACAGTTGCTGGATGGCGAAACCGTCACCCGACAATAACAGCTGTGCAAACAAACAAGTCAGCATTGATATTCATCAATAGCTTTGTGTGGTTGTGGCGTTGAGATACACCAGAACATGTGCAATCTGTCTGCTTTCTTTGTCCCATGGTACAGCCAGATCGGCTGCTCTGTGCTGATGAGGGCCTGATTGTCATGCCGTGGCGTGCCTTCACCTCCTTCCCTTTTTCCTTTGCTTTTCCTCCCTCTTTGTGGGCTGGCTGGCTGCTCCCGGGCGCAGCTGCCGCATGTCCCATCTGCTCTCCGCGCGAGGAGTGCACAGTTCTGACAAGCAGTATGCAAGTAGTACGCTGTTCTTCTGGGGATGGCAGCAAACAATAATTTGTATTATTAATGGCATGTCGCTAATACTCCCTGCTTCTGAAACGCTAAGCGAAGCAAATAGCATGGAACATGAGCTTGTGAACTTGCCGGTGAGGAGCTGTTTCAAAATTCTGTATACACAAGAGAATTTTTCGCACTCTGCTTACCTCAAGTAACGACGCTCTTGTCTTATAGCTTATAACTTTTTCAAGGCACGGTGTGTTTTCCTTTAAAAAATGAAACATGTTTTTCAGAAGTTTTGCTCTTTCCTTCCTGGTGTCAGTGGCAGAATTCTTTACATTAAGAGGCACAAGTGTATAATAAAATTATTTGCTATTTCTTTGTCTTTCAAGGGAAAAAAATATTAGCAGTCTGTCAAGAAAAAACTAAAGTCAAGCTTGTCCTTGCCTCCTATGCATGTCTATTGGGCAGCTTATGGTGGTGCAGGTAACTCTTCAGAACATCCTTCTGTGATGTGTAGTCACTTCAAGCAGGATCTTGCCTTGTGACAGCTTCCCTGTCAAATTGAACAAAGATAAAGAGAGCTCTCTGGAGGTGAAGGAAGAAGGTAATACACAGCATAGGCGTGTATAGGCAGTGAAACGGCTTTGTGAAATAACCGCTAGCTTTTCGGTCAAAGATTTGTGGAAATATGTGATCAAAAGTGCAGTTATTAATTAGTGTGTATTCGCCTTTGCTGGTCATGTTAACTGTGGTGTAGCAATTCCACATTTACCACACTAGCTGTGTTGAAGCTAACACGGCGTATCTTGTCTTACTGCAACAGGGGTTTACAGCATGAGGCCGTGATGAACAAGAAGAACTTTCTGTTCACGTTTGCCTCCAATGTGGAATTCACTATAAGCAAGCTCTAGGTGTCCAAAGAGTGACCAAGGTGGACAGGATTTTACAGGTCCGGCTAAAAGGAATTGTGCTTGCATACAGAGAGAGAAGTGGTTTCATTTTAACAGTGTTTGTTTCATAGCCTTGTAAATATTTTCCTTCAGTAACTCCCTGCTTACTCAGAATGTGACAAAGAAAAATAAAGGCTGGAAGTTTCAGTCGAAGGAGCAGGGCTTCTAGTGAGGAGAAAATATTGAACAGCATTTTTGCTCAGCAGACGAGGCTGGCTTAGGGTCCGTGTTTTGTTTCCATGTTTGCTAGAAACTGCTTTGTTTTCCAATTTAACTGGTTGTGAAAGCTGTTATTCCATAGTTACTGCACTCTGCAATGTTCAAAGACCTGACCTCCATGTAAGAAGTCAAGGATGGACTTTTGTATTTGTCTTATACAGCTTTTGCAAGAGTGTACCTGTTTTTTTTGTTGTTGGGGTTGTTGGGTTTTGTTGGGGTCGTTTTTTTTTTAGCCTGAGAGCACTAAGTCAATATATTTTATCATCGCACCACAACTAAGCATCATAAAGCTGGCAATGCCTACATTGAGTTTCAGGAGAAAATAATACATTGGGACTACTTGAGAGAATAGTATCTGTTATGCTCCAAAACATTTATGGGATTGCTAAAGTATATAATCGCAGCACTCTTATTTGATTAAATGTGATTAGTGGTACAGTGGAATTAGCTCTGCACGTTAATTCTTGTAATTGTGCTTTTCAGATCAGGAGATTCAAATTTATCAAGTCAGTATGTCAGTGTTTGAAAAGTTGTGTCACAGAATTTAGTAAACAGAGCAGAGTGGAGAGGATGAGTGCAGCAGTTTATCACCTTTGGGAAGTGTTGTTAGACTGACAATAGCGTGTAACAGATAGGTGAGCTATTCCTGCAAGATCTACTGTGGGTTACTGCACTCAAGGCATCCTCTAAAGGATTACAAGTATAGTTACAGTTGAGCAGTGTACTGTGTCAGCGTCTGGCACCTTTTATACTGTGTAGGCTTATTTTCATTTTACACTGGTCCCTGGTGGTTTAACTGAGTGGCATTCCCACCCCTCCACTCCCAACCCCCCCAACCCACCCCAGCCTTTGTAATGTGTGTTGTTAGTAGGTTCCAGCAGTGCTGTGTGGATGCTCCCATGTGAAAACAGGGTAATCAAGTGGGATAGATAATTTAAGGGTAAAGCTTTTGCGTGTATACTTGAAAAATATCCTGTGGCAATTTTCTATGATTTCCTTTAATATTCAGCTCTGAAGGCTACTCATCCAGTCTTGACATTTCAGTAAAGTACTCAAGTAGTAATCAACCTTTTCTCTGCAAAACACATCCGTGGTTGGAAAAACTTAAATACAGATCTTCTCTGTAACCCAAGAACAGTTTTGTGAGAGAGGAGGAACTATAGTCAAGTTATGCAATTGATATTCATATATGACTTTTGCAAGTGTTTTGTTAAAATATCTGGTGAATTCTTAGCTTTATCTCCTTCGTGTTTGCACCAAGCTATTACTACTTGAATTCTGCAGACTGAAGCAGTGAAAGGTTTATTACAGGTATCCCATAAAGAGAGTACTCCTGCAGCAGGTTGTGAATAAAGATGGCAGAGGTCTAATGAGACAATTTGTCACTGACTGCTAAAAGGCTACAAGTTAAATGAATGACTGACAGTGTAAGCCTAACGACTGGATGTGTTGCTTAGCAAAGTCTTGTAGTTGATATCAGGTCCACGTTTGCCTTATGTAAAGGGAACCCCTCTTTGTCTCTCATAAGTGTCACTCATTTCCGATAGGAGGAGGAAGATCTGGTGCTTGAAATACAAGAGATCTGCTAGTGAGCCTAATATTAAGAAATAATAAAAACAGGGGAAATGAAGTGATACTAAAAGAAAGCAGACGACCTAAAGTTATGCAGAAGTTTTCCCTGTATTGTTTCTTGTTACCCTTTTTGGTTTGTTTGCTTTGTGTGGGCAACAAAGCTGGTGAAAGGGCTGGAGAGCATGCCCTGTGAAGAGCGGCTGAGGGAACTGGGTTTGTTTAGTCTGGAGAAGAGGAGACTGAGAGGAGACCTCAGTGCCCTCTACAACTACCTAAAAGGAGGTTGTAGCGAGGCTGGTATTGGTCTCTTCTCTCAAATTAGTGATGATAGGACGAGGGGAAATGGCCTCAAGTTGCGTCAGGGGAGGTTTAGATTG
>JAVSBS010010534.1:0-39787 GCA_033124195.1 Coracias cyanogaster
AGGTGAGGTCTCACCAGGGCAGAGTAGAGGGGCAGAATCACCTCTCTTGATCTGCTGGCCACGCTTCTTTTGATGCAGCCCAGGATGTGATTGGCTTTCTGGGCTGCAATTGTGCATTGGTAGCTCATGTCCAGCTTTTAATCCACTAGTACCCCCAGGTCTTTTTCTACAGGGCTGCTCTCTAGCATGTCTTCTCTCAGCCTATATTGATAATGCTGGTTGTCGAGGTGCAGGACCCTGCACTTGGCCTTGTTGATCCTCATGAGGTTCATCTGGGCCCACACTCCACCTGAGATTACATTTTTTTATCTCTTGTTGGGACAGGGACATGTAGTGTGTTCTAAGAGTCTAATACTAAAACCTACTATTACTCTCCTAATTGAACAAGTTTAATGCCTTCATGTTACCTATTCCTTAATGTGTTAAAAACCCATGAAAGAAAATAAAAACTCTGACTACTTTGATAACTGTTTCAGGAACATGAGGAAATATTATCCTTTCTCACCATCCTTCATACATAACTCTGTATTGTTCAGTCTGATCAGTAAACAGTAAAAAAAACCCACAGGGTTTAGTGATTTGCACATTTATGATATGGCCTCTCTTCTGAAGCTGATGAAGTTATGTTAATAAATGCACTTACATGTTTTTTTAAATAAAATTATGTTATATATATGTGGTCCTGATATGTTACAGAGTTTTATGTCATTTCAGGTTAAAATATAAAACCAAATGAGCACTTCAAAATATAGTATTCTTAGCGTTCCACTTCTCAGTGGATGGTCATGGGGCCTTTTTAATGGTGTGCTTAATTCTCATTAACTCAAATGGGTTGTGATGAACTTTTTCTAAGAATATGGCTATATGTGTATTTTTTAGTCTTTATTTTACTAATTCAGGAATTCAGCTCCCATAAACCTGTCTTGCTTAATAGCTGAAAGCACCTAGCATGTTAAAGCATACACAAGGAGTTAAACAGAACTTCAAAGTGTATATGGAGGAAAACAACCAGTGTAATTGTCCATCTGTTGATAGAAAGACTTGGAAAGTCTTAAACTGCTGACAGGGCAGTTAATGAGTAGTCATCTAGTTATTATTATTTCAGGTCTTTGTCTCTTCCTCTTCTGTAGGAAGATGTCATTAATAAGTCTCTCATTGCTTTTTTTTTTCCTCCTGATACCATTAGGCATTTTCAATCTATTGACGTCAGAGTATGGCTTGTTTCAGTGGAAATAAACCTTCACCCTTCAAAACAAAAAGACATTATAGGGTGTGATACAAGAACAAGGTTAGAGAATATTACAGCAGCATCAAAGACTAAGATATTTTGGCAAGAACACTAAATACCTGTGCTTGCAAAAATAGTGAGTTCAATTAATGTGATTCAACCAAATACCACCACAAAAACACCCAGCTAGGCATATAGATAGGTATATTCTGTGCTCAGATGGTTTTCAGTCCGGTGATAGATATGGCACAATAGAGAGTGAGAACAACAGGTGAAGGAAACAGCAGGATGGGAAGAACATAATCACAAGGGGAAGGTTACGCAATCCTATAACTGTTTGTGCAGACACCTTTTTCCTTATTATGTACAGTACTTGGAAGGTTTTTATGATGACTGTAAAAAGTTTATCATGACCAAGGTTGTTTAGATATGAGTCTGAGGGGTTCAGTGTATAGTATCTGCTCAAAACCAGACAATACAATGGGAAAGGAGATTATAGAGCAGTGAACTAGTGAAAACACTCACATATGAGAGGTCCAACTGCAAGGCTTTGTGTCAGACAAGGCAGAGCACTTATTCTACTACAGATCACCAGCATCACATGCACATGACCTAGACACTGGCTATGGATCTTTCCAAAGTGGCACTTGGTCTCTCCCCTTCCTCCCTTCCTTTTCCTCAATTTGCTAGTCAGAGTCTTTACAACGCTTCCTAAGTTAGTTAGATTCTTCCTTCTTGCCAGTTGCTTTCTGCAGAGTTTAAGCTTAATATTAGAATACACTTCTCCACAGGTTCAGAGAGGCTTTCTGAATGCATTTAGGTTACAATATTACTTTTGGCTTTTATTCTCCCCTAAGAGTTATTTAGGACTCACAGTCTTATTTCTTCCTACGTCACTTAGGGCATAGTCTGCCTGGGTGCTATTTCTCTCTGTGGGCCAGTGCTAGAAGCTGAAAAATATGGCACTTGCCTTGCTTCTTGACACTTAATATGTGAGATTTCCTTCTGACAACCATATAAGTAGAGTAAATGTTCTTGTTACCTTTACCAGTGGGAAACTAAAGGTAAGGGTGATTTCTGGCACACCTGAAACATGTGACGCTGAATCTTAATTTTGGAAGTCATGTCCTAAACTCCTACATAAAATCAAGGCATTTTAATCCGTCTAGTCTTATGATTTTATTTTGAAGGTCTTTTGTCCCACTGGTCTACCTCCAGGTACCATCCAAAAGAAGCTAACAACTTCAAAAAAGTTTGTAACATCGAGTTATCAACTTCAGATGGTAAGTAATCACATATTTTTCATGTTCAAAACTGAATGCAAAAATAACTGTTTTGCAGGATGAGTGCTAGGAGAGCAAATCTGTTACTCCTGATATGATGGTGTATAAATTATCTTTTTTTTTGTTACCAGCTCTTTGAAAAACTCTCTGAGGAGGCATCATCAGAATTTTCCTATTTGCTTAGGAATCTATCCAAGTATAAAAGTTTCCACCGTGTCAGATATCGATTTCATTGGAGATTCCCTTACAGCATTTTGCTAGGCATCTGTGCAAAGCAGTAAAGCAACAAAAAAACCCCAAATGCTCAAATAATTAAATTCTTTTTTTTATTCAGCCTGTAGTGTGGGATTGGTACAAATGTTGTCCTTATATTTTCAAATAAATGAAATTTTGGCAAATTTAATAACTGGTGGCTTGGCCTTGACTGTTTGCCAGGTGCCCACCAAGTCATTCTATCACTCCCCTTTCTCAACAGGACAGAGATAGGAAATATAATGAAAAGCTTGGGGTTTGATGTAATGACAGGGAGATGACTTACTAATTGTGATCACAGGAAAAACAGACTTGACTTGGGGAGGATATTTTAATTATTGCCAAATAATTGTAAAAAAATAGGATAGTGAGAGATAAGAACAAAAATGAAAAACACTTTCCCTTGTTCCAGCATGGAGTGTCCCCATGGGATATAGCTCTTCATGAACTGCTCCAACGTGGGTTCTTTTCAGAGGTTGTATAGTCCTTCAAGAACTGTTCCAGTATGGGTCTTTTCCACTGGGTACAGTTTTTTAGGAGCAAGTATGGATCCCTCCCAGGGTCACAGGTCTTACCAGTAAATCTGGTCCTACATGGACTCCTCTCCATGGGCTGCCAGTTCCTGCCAGGAGCCTGGTCCTGTGTAGGCTCTCCAGCAAGCTTCCTTCAGGGCATCTCCACCTGCTACGAGGTTGAGATTCTCCATGGGCTGCAGGTAGATAACTGCTCCAACGCACACCACCATGGACTGCAGGGGGACAATTTGCATTATGGGTTGCAGGGCAATCTCTGCTCTGGCACCTCACTGACCTTAGTATCTACAGGGCTATTTCTCACACATGGTTCTCACTCCTCTCTCCCAGCTTCTGTGCATCATTTTTCACCCTTTCTGAAATATGTTATCACAGAGGTGTTACCAATGGGGCTGATTGGCCCACCTTTGGCCAGTGTCTCGCAACTGCTTGAAACTGGCTCTGTCTTACATGGAGGCAGCTTCTAGTATCTTCTCACAGAAACCAGCCCTGCCATCCCTCTGTTACCAAAACCTTGCCACGCAAACCCAATGCAATAACGTATCTTTACCCTTGTTTTACTAGCTAGAAGGGATGGTACAGCTGGAAAGTTGTACTAAAGGAAAGCTCTGATCAAATATTTAATATTGCTGCCTTAGAGTTCTGGATTGTCTTTAGGATTTCAAAATAGAGGCAAAAATTATGATTTCCCAGAAAAGTATTGAAGGGGAAGCTAAAGAGTTTTGAACTCTCTGGCCACTTCAGAACCTTCTAAATCTAGACTTGTCTAAGGGAATCTCCATTTGACAGAATGGAGTTTCCCAGTGGTAGTACTTGATTCAAGCTTCACTGTCATCCCAGAGACATTCAGACTCCTTGTTTAGCTCATTTGACAGCATTTAACAGTGGTGCTTTGTCAGCAAGATGCTATATATTGTTATATATATCTTGGTTTTTTTTTTTCTAAAGCCTTGCAGGAAGACAAAAGATACATATTTCAGAAATAATATTATACTGATTCTAATGTTGTCTATGATATGATTCTATAGAATCTCTATACATGGATAGATATATGTATATATAAGTATACACATGCAGGCTCATATACACACACACAGAAAACCACAATTCCTTTTTATAAAATTATATTTTAAATATATTACACTATACCAAGATAAAAAGTTTCTATTTAAAAATATATTAATGTAACATTTAATGTTATTTCGTACATTCCATTGTGCAAGGTGACTTTGAAGCATTTTTGTTGGACAGAGATTTTACATTTTAAGTGCATACAGCTCACAATCAGGAGATATATTTTACATTTTTATGTGGGCACAGAATCCCTAATGTAACAGCTAGTATCACTGGTAAATTATTTCTTTAAGCTGTATATGCCAAGCTACAGACATATAAATGCAAAGTGTGTACACATTCTGTTAAAAACATTTTCATTCCTGAATGTAAATTGCATTATTTTTGCCAATGCTTATTCTTCAGTTTTTGTGCAAAGATCAAGCAAATCCAGACTCCTTTTCCCCACTATGTCTCTTTTAATTTGGACATATTTTTAAATGCAACATTTTCTACTGAAATGTGTTATTCTAGAAGAAATTCTGAAGCAAGCGAGAGGCATTAATAGATTTTACTGTTAAAGAACTGGCAACAAAGGTAAAGAATTTTGCTTTTGTGAAATGTTTCTATTTTTCATTTGTTAAGCTTTCCCTGAAAGTATTTAGTTTACATTGGTATGGCTACCTCTTATGTGTTTCTGCACTCACTTATTCTCTCAAAGCCTTTAAATCCTAGCTTGTTTGTACCATCATTCTTTCTGGTAGTACAGTGCCCCTCAAAGCCATCTTTATAGTAGCCTTCAAGCTATATTGTACACTTCTAAGGAAAGCTATGCTAGGTGTGAATTACATCTTCTGTGATGGGGTTTGTGAGTGATAACTCTAGGTTGTTCCCTGCACTAACCACGTCTCATGATGTTTAGTGTCACAGAGAGCTTTGTATAGGAATAGGACTGACTTAGCCAACTTTCCAGGCAGGAACAGAAGATTTGCACATGGGGGATATGTCAGGCAGTCTCTGTACCACTGTCATCTATACATAATTTAAATTCACTTATTTGAATCATCATGTTAGTTTGCCACAGCTATTGACAGCTGCTATCTGATCAGTCTGCTAGTGCCAGCAGTATCTTGGCAACAGCACAAAAATAGCTTTCTCCTCTTGTGAGTAAGACCAGTCTGCACTTAAAAATTCGAAACATGCTAAAGACAAAATAAACCGATATTTTGGATGAGATTTTCAGCCTTACAATTGTGCTGCAGACAATTATTATATTTTCCAAAGCAGCTAATGGAGGATTCCTCCAGAATGGGAGAAAACAGATTCAAGATGTTGTATTTTTCTCTGTAGTCTTTTGGTTATGTATGGGTGTAAGAGGAAACTGTTCTGCTGTGTGGGATTAACAGCCACAGGCTGAGATTTTAGCTGACTGCTCATGGCCAGCTCCAGACAGAGGAAAGCAGCATTAGCCGAGCCTTGGCTGGCTTGGGAGCTTTTAAAAAAAAATCTGGGAGGGCCCTAACAGAGGATCCCCACTCCTTTTGGGACATCTAAGCTGAGGGGTTAATGCTCTTCCCTGTCCATGGGACAGCACTGCCTCAGCCATTCCTCAGCAAGGGAACCATCTATGGCTTCTTCTGTCCCTCCTTTGGACCTTTCCTTTGCAGCATGTTAGTCCGGGGCTGCCAGTTGGTAAGTATTCAGGGTGCCCAACCTATGAGTCGTCTGGATGCCTCTGGAATACTTCAACGTTCTCACATGGCAGGCAGGGCACACTGCATGATCAGTCCAGACCTCACAATGGTCTTCTGCCCATCCCCCTGCCCCTGAGGCATCAGATGTATGTTGTGGGTGCTTGCCCATGCCTTCCTGACCACCTCTGCCCCTCACCCTCTCTAGCTGGGTGAGTGTGATGTGTGCTGGGATCAGGTTATTTCTTTGCCTGCACCCACAGTGGGAATATGCTGAGGCACAATCCCTACCCAAGCTGATGTAAGAGATGTAGTGGGCACTCAGGTATTGCTGTTTATACCCCTGGGGCTGCAAATTTTGGATTCACTTTTTTGGAAAAAGGCGTTCTCTTGGGTGAACTTGCATAAAAACCTGGAAAAGACTTGGGCTTTCATGCAGTAGGGCAACAAGGCATGGCTGAGAGCTAATACGAAAGCTAGAATTTACAGTATGCAATGAATTTATCTTAAAGCTGCCAACCAATTAACTTCAATTAGGACTTTATTTCATATCATAGTGATTGCATGGGTAAGTGTGGTAGTTTAGTAAAGACGTGGTGGGGCTCTGTCTGTGCAGGCACCCGAACCATGTGACTGCCACATGGTTGTTACCGCTCCCCTCTCCCACCACAGACAGAGAAGAGAGTTTCAAAATGCATTTTTGAGTTGAGATAAGGAGGGTTTATTATAGTGACACATAAGAAACAATCGCAGAAACAACAGAAATAACGACAGTGAGAAAAAGAAATGTACAAATAAGCGATACCACTTAGACAAAGAGTGGATCAATTGTACACCGCAAGTCGCCCCCCCAGAACTGGAACTGGCCCCAGGGCAGGTTGTCAGCATGGTATAGAATAGGCTGCACCAAATTAAACCTGTCCTGTCTGAACCAGGACAGTAAGGCACACCTTTATTTTTCTAGTGGGAAAAAAAATAAAAAAAAATCTCTGAACTTTTGTGGGAGATATGAACCACAGTCATATTTCCTCTTCCTCTTTGGGGACAAGAGATGTATAAATATATGAAAATGTTTTCAGACATTTCTACATATAAATCGACTTATTTCCAAAACCTACACTCCTTTACAAAATTATTTTGCTTCAGCCTCAAATCCTCAATTAGGTCTTGCCAGGCATCCTGCTGAGAGCTTGCATGCACATTCACTTTGCTTTGTTAACTCTAATCAAATCTGTATGGCATACCAAAACTGTACATAACATTCTATTCAGTTTATTTTCCTTTGACTCTAATTTTAATTCTAATGCCCTAATAACTTCTGTGTTTAAGACTCACAAACCTCAGAGAGGTTGTAAAATGGTATCATCTGATTCACTTAAAATCAGACTGGACCAAACTCTCAGGAGCATACTGTAGGGAACTACCTTGCATTTGGGATGGCTAAGAATGACCTCCAGGTCTTTCCTGTATCTGGTTTCTACTGTTCTTTGATTTCCCATGTTCACTGTCCCAGTTTGTCAAGCACAGGCAAATATTTCTTTAAAAGTAAAGTGAAATAAAGAGTTTCCTACATATTTTCTATTTTTCTCTTTTTCTTCAATTATTTTAGCATCTTTTTTTCACTTCAGGAAAAACAATTTTATCCATGTAAAAAAGATCTGTTTGCTTGCTTCATGTGCTATTCTCTTCATATCTTGAAAAGATAGTTCCTAAGTGTGTGATTTTTCATTTTGTCTTGTTTTGCAGATTTACTCCAAAGCATAAATATTAGCATGGGTATAAAGAGAATTTTGTACTTTCTTAAAAAAAAAAAAGCCAGGATGCATATAATAACTTTTCACTAATGGATCCAAAGACTGAGGGAAATTGGGTGCCAAGAAAACTTATGTCTGGATTGAGGTTATTCATTACAAGTACTATATAGATAAAAAATCACACTACAAAGAAAAATGATTCTGTTTGATGTATTGATATTTCTGTTTATACTTATAAGCATATACATAGCAATGACCCTTCTAAAACTAAGCAGAAAAAAACATTTCATATGGGGAACATAATTCACAAACCAGTGACATTGTAAATATGATCAGGTTTTAATTTATGTTGATTTTAGTATTATCTGTAATTGCTTCCCCAGAGGGCAAAGTTTATCTCAAATTGAGTTAAAATGTAAAAAATGAGGAAAAAGTCAACAAGGAAACTGTGACCCTAGGCCTTATTTCTATTCCTGTTGAAGTCAGCAAAAAAAAGATCGGAACTAGATCTTTGTGTTCCAAGAGCATGCAAAACAGAGCAACTGGTGAGCTAGGCAGACCTCTGCAGTTTTAACATTCTTACCTTTCTCTGAGAGACTAAACTCAAAGTATAATGACAGAATAGCAAATTACCCTGCAAAATGTAAATGTGCAAAGTATATTACCAAACTTCTTAATGTATGTTTTATTCCTTGGCCCAATTAATACTACTACCTTTGATATCCAAAAGAACCAGCTACTTTAAGACATGTGACTGCTGAACATGCTTAGATTAACTTGTACCTGTGTATTGCCAACTGGTGCATTCATAGCAAAAGCAGCCGGTCCAGATGAAAACCAGCCAGATGGAAGTGCTATCACAGCATAAGGTAAGGCTTAGAGCTGTGGTCCTGGGACCCAGTCCTCTTGAAATTTATATGTGGTAGCGTTTATGGGTTACTTCCACTGATGCCGTAGGACATACAGTGTCTCTGAAGTGGGAAAGTCTCAGAACCTTCTGAGCTCTTGGCAAGCTGATGAGACTCCTAATGGAAATGAAAGGATTTAGGGTTATGCCTTCCATTTGTTCAGACATTCATCACATTGCTAAATCCTTATCTTGATCTTTACCCTTTTTGTTTGAATATCTATTTGGTGAAGAGTTCTGTGAAGTATACACAGATATCATGCCATACAGTGTTACCCTTTTCTCCCTTTCCGCTGCAGTTATGTTCCAGGTCTATTTTAAGGCTACAGTACGCCCAGTGCAACACTACAGAGAACAGAAGAACTCTGCACCCACTAAACGTCCTTAAAAACAAAGTCCATGCTGATTACTGAGTTTATGTATTTCTAGAACACTGCTTCTGGTCACTGGAGTGTAATGTGGAGTAAAAATAACTGGGTCTAGTTTCTATCTGCAAAACAAAATCCCTTCCAAAGCTTCGTATATGAATCTTGAGATTAAAACTATCAATGTTAGTGCATCATATAATCATTCTCTGTGGTTATGAATGTATTTGAGGAACTGGAAACAATGAAAAAAAAAAGGAAGCATCATAACAATTTACCATTTAGCTCTTTATAACATAACTATGGATTTTTTTTTCCCCAGGTGTGAAAATAAATGACTTCCAAGTGTTTTATGGACTTTATCAGGTTACTCACAGAAATTTAATTTCTTAGTGCAGGTCTGGCATTTATGCATTGCACTGTTGTGCTGGAGGTCTGGTATACCATTTCTAAAATGTCTAAGCTGTTTTCTTTTAGGACAGCGAAGTATTAGATAGCCTGGGGGTTTTGTTTTTGTTTTCCCTTTCATTATGCCTTACATGAAACTGGATTATTTCCAAAGGAAAAAGCTTGAGTTTTTGAGGAATCAATAAATAAATAGATTTGTTTGCATACAAATTCTACATCTAGTAAATTCGAATCACAAACATATATGTTTGCACCTCTGGATCAGAAGATATTGTGATTTGAACACCTGAGGCTGTTGAAGAACAGTACGAATGATCTGCTTCAGGGTATAAATTCTGGTTATAAATCAAAACTTTCCCAAAGTGCAGGAATATTTTATTTTCCAAATTCATTGTTACCTCTGGATCAAAGAGCTGTTAAGATGAAACAACTGGAAGAAATGTTCAGAGCATGTCTCCACAGATAGGAAATTTTACTGGGACAGATATGTTACACACCTGGAGCCCCTCCACTCTCTGTGATGCACACAGGTCCTTGTAAGAGCACCATGATGGTTCTGAGTATAAGCTGATAAGACCTGTGAGACTTGAGGTACCTCAAGCACCATGCAGAGATACACAGAGATTTACTAGGGAGTCTCTGGGGACTTTCACATGGCTTTTATCCCTCCATTACCACAAGTCAGGGCAAGATGTTCTCCAGTGTCACGTAGCACAGCTGTGTGTGTGACTAGCTCTATGGTACAAGTAAAGCAGATGTATTTCTCTGCACCATTCCCTAGACAACTCCTCAGGATCTTCTTTTGCTAAGGTCTTCCTTGTATAAGCTTACTCTATTTGTTAAATTTACTTTGCTCTGGAAAGCTGCTATAACGTGTACATGGGCAAAGTCCTTTCATACTACCCAGAGTTTCTTCTGTGATTTGCAGTGAAGGGAGCAGACACAGTAAGAGGACAGACCTCTTCTTTATGCAAGCAGCTGGAGGCCAGTCTTTGTCGTGTTCCTATGGAGCATTTTAGTGAAAGGGAGGGTGCTTCCTGAAGGGAAACAGGCAGTGAATCTTGAAGCTGGCATGATCCATGAGACAAGAAGCTGTGCAGGAGTGAGAACACAGAAAGCTCTCTGCTGAGCTGCAGTTCTGTGAACTCTCTGTAATGGATTTAGGTATTGATCTTGGAGTATTTATTCATCTTTAGGTTTTCACTGAGTTGTCAGGTTTTATCTGAATTAACAAGTAAAATTTTTTACTTGCTGTGCTATGATTTTTTCATGTGCAAATATACAATGCCATGATAATACTTCTCATAAGCCCTTCCTCGTACCTTGCTTCCTGCCATGTTCAGATGATGAAGGATTTGGGGAATTATTTTACTGCTCTTTTATTTTTTTTTTCCTTACCATTTTGAAAATATATTAATTCATGCTTAAATCCACAGAAATAAGAGGTCTCTGAATAAATGCTCCTAAGGATCTCTAAGTGTTCTCCCCTGTGGTTGGCATATTAACGCTTTGAGTCCCATGTGACTGTATAGGTTACATACTACACAGTGCTTTAGATTTGAGGCCAGATTCTGGCTGGTAGTACATGCCAACAAATCCACAGCCATTAATGTGAGGAAAGGTCGAAGTGGGCCACACAGATGCTGACTCTTTGAAGTATTACAGGAATGCTGTTTCACAAGCTTTTCTTGATCACACCACAAAAGAATATTGTACAGTGAGGCCTAGCAGTGAGAAAATAAATCTGCAAAAATGTTTATTCATATACAGCTCTGGAATGGATAGTTCTTTTTATTATAAGGTTGCAAACACAGAAAAGATTAATTTTCTATTGGTTTACAAGATACCTCTGTGTAATGTTAAACTATAGCTGTAGCCACATGTAAAGTTCCCTTTCAAAGTCATTGTTGGTATTACTGGGTGAAATACACTATATGCATATTAAAATCGTTTTGTAAATCAGAAATGGCAGCTTTCATTCTGAAAGGAAGTCAATATGGAGGAATATTTATAAGATATTAGCTAGACAAATACTAAAAGAGAACTTTAGTTACCAAATGTTATATCAAAATTGGGGGGGTGGGAAGACTTTAGGCCATGTGTAGGTCTCAAGTGAGCAAAATGCTATCAAATATTGGATGAAAGATTATTAATGTAATCTTATTGAGACTAAAATGTATCACAGCTAACTCATTTCATATGGAACTTACTTCTACTAGAAATATTATGCTTTCTGCAAGTATTCTGCTAAAAATGCATGTCTTCCCCTTTCCCTGCCATAAAGCACCTCATTACAGCATTGCTTCTTATGTACGCTATATAAAGTGATAAGCAAACACAGATTCCATAAAAAGATCTTGGCTTTGACATTTGCATAACACAAAAATATACTGCCTTGGCACATTTTGAAGTTAGCAGAAATCGATGAAATTTGGATTCATTTTGCCCACTTTTATAAACAGTAGTTATTTAAATCCTTTAAGATATTCAGCTGGATCTGTCTTTCATAAGTCTGTAGCTCTTAAATATAAGAAGAATCCTTTAGGCTAAACTTACAAAAGGATTTTGATATTAAAATGGCTAATGCTTACATGTCCTGCTATCTACTGGGATTATAGTTTGCTCCATACATAGGGTATAGTAGAAATCAAACTCCTGAGAATGTGAGTCACAAAATCCGTAGTGAAATACGAAGCAAACTAGAGTAGCCGGTAGGAAATTCAGAAGACCTGGGCTACAGCTGGATGCCATTTTATGTATGCTTAGATGTATCTTTGCATAATTCAGTGTGGCCTTCTTTTTTTTGTGGAAGAATAATGAAGGCATTGATGGAGTCCCTCTGACTCTGCTAGTCCTTCAGTAATCATGAGATCCAGAATGAAAGATATTCATGTTTAAATTTATATTCCTGCGCCTGAATTAGGATTTCTATCTAAGTATCTTGTTTGACAGTTAGATGCTTTAACCCTTTTAAGCTAATGGCTATATAGAGAAAGTGTCTCTCACACTATTCTGCTAAAAGCTTATGCTTTACAGAAAATAAATCAAATATTAATTGGAGCAATGCCCAGATCCTGTCTGAAAAAACTAACTACAAGGCTATAAACTCATTCTCCCACATTGCTTCTTCACACTGTATATTTAAATAACTTATTGAAATAGAACTGCAGGGCACGCAAAAATCAATCCACATTGTCTATGAGGTGGGATTACTAGGCTCAAACGCTTATGGTGTTTCAGGTAGTAGCGCAAGCTTGGCCAGCTCTCTTATACTGGAAGCCAAGCTCACATCATTACTACTATAAATCCACAATAATTATGGATGACAATGCCATTGCATGGCCAAGGATTACTTTTTTATTTCAGTTTCAAACACTTCCAAATTCTTCATCTGTTATTGTGTCACTACCCAGGCCAAGACAGTTAAGTACAAACCAAATCATGCATCATCCCACGTCCATAATCTGAATGCTCTTTTTGATCTGTAGGTTTCTCTACTTCAGATACCCATGGCTGTAGTTCTTTCTGAGCAACTGGAGTATTGCAAAGAGAACTGACTGCCTAGAAAACTTCAAACCTGTTTAAAGGCAGTCTTGATCATATGTTACTTATTAGACTTTTGTACTGAGCTCTCAACTTCAATAAATAACAAGGAAGAATCAAACTGAGGACAGTCAGGCCTGTCTGAGCAGAAACAATGGCCCCTTTTGCAGAAAGGTGGGCAGGGAGACTGCACTGTGTTCTGTCTCAGGTTTTTATGTCCCTTTGCTGCAAGGCATGGACTTTACTCCACCATGCAGGTCTAACTGCTCGTGCCATTCACTTTTGTTAATGACAGATTGACGCAGTATCTGGGGTAATCCCTTGACAAGCTTGGATATGGTAAAGACAGAGGACTAAATGAGCACCCTAATATTTGATTCACTGTAAGGTACATAGAAGCAGAGCCAAGAAGGCCACCGGGGCTCTGACCACTCAGTCATTGAGCCAATTCAACTAAAATGTGCGTCATTGTTAGAGTGTTTGGTGAATATAGACTCAATTATGTAGAGATTTTTAAAGCAAAGGTAGTGGGACTCAGGATTTGAATGCAAAAGAAGTGGGATATTTTTCTAAAAAGTACCTGACTAAACATTTTTGTATCTGACAATAAATACTTCAAGTATGCCAAAAAAAGACCAAGTGATTTTTTTTCTGCAAGTGTCTTGCTGTGGGTGAGAAATTTCAGAACTTTCAGATCTTTTTCTTCAAAAGGTTTGAAAGGGTCAGTAAATAAAAGCTGAGCTGTAATGAATATGTCTTTTCCATGTTAACTGTTGATAGGCCAATACTGCATTAGCTCATCAGAAGATAACTGAGTCTCAGTGTGTCTGCATGGTGGGGGGTAGTTTATCCTTCTGGGGTCATACCTGCACCATGAAAAGAGGAAATTAAATGTAATAGCTAAAATCATTATAATAGAGTAAGAGAATTAACAGTGGGACATAAACTAATAATAAGGAAATTCACAGGCCAGCTGCCCTCCAAGACACAATAGGGGCACATTAAGGAAGTGGTTCAAGAGGCACCCTGTTGGGCATAGATATTGGAAGTCAACTTCAATTGCAAATTTCTGTGTTTGTATTAGCTCCAGTTGAAATTGAACTATTCTTTGAAAGTTGTTTTTTCTTTTTCTCAGTGAATTTCCTTTGTTTTTGATGAAAACATAAAAGCAAGATTCTGTTCCCTCCCTTGTAAAAAAGAATAAAAGTAGATTTCATAATGATTTTATTAAACTGTAGATCATAACACTGTAAATATATACTGATTTTAGATCCACTCTGCCTAGATTAATAGAACATATACATTTAACAAGAATTTAATATTTAAGCTACTATGTCATCTTATATCATAGGATTGTTTTACCATATGACATGTTTCTGTCTTCTTCAAAGGCAGGAAAGATAGTACTCCTATTTAAATTTAGGATAAACTAGCTACAGAGAGGTTAATTAATTTGCACAGAACTGTATAGAAATTCTGAATAGATCACATCACATTTTCTTTAGATTCTGCAACTGACTTTAATTATTTTTTTTTTCAATCTAGCCTAATCTGTATTTTGGTTGTGTGTAAACTAGACTAATAAAAAAAAAAAAAGTGGGATGTTTTTATTTTTTTTTTTTTTCAACTTGAACAGAAAAATAGTGTAAGAGTTTAATCCAGTCTGTGAAACACAGGCATCACTGGCTTGGATTTAGCCCAGTTTCTAAAGTAACTATTGGAAATCTTGCAAAAGGACTGTTACTGTAGGTTTACTGATATAAAAGATCTTTGGCTACATCCTTATCATGTTTGGAAAAGCAACTGAACTATTAGAATCATAATTAAACACAACCGGCAAACTTTTTTATGATTAGCCATCTCCCACTATATTTTGAGATGTTTTCTGTGGATGTGAGGGTATTCTGGCTCAGGGCAGTAGTGGAAAATGTAACAAGAAGAAAAACTAGGTCTTAGTTGCTAGCAGAGAAGCTTTAATTCATGTGGATCTTAAAATGAGAGATTCTGTAACATAATCTGCAGCTCTTAAAAATAATGTAGAATTGTTTTACAGTTACAGCTCTGTGAAAATCTGAAGACAGATTAATTAAAAAGATAATTATTAGTTTGCATTGGCACTTACCTGTTCCATGAGTTCCAATGTTATTTTGTCAATATAGGATCACAGTCCTGGCATGCATCTTTTTTCCAGATACAGTTTTGGCAATAACATCAGAGAATTAGGTCCAAATTCTCTCTTGAATAAAAAAAATTAAAAAGAAGGAAAGCAAAATAAAATAATCCAGTTGTCACAATCTGTGTACTGCATTTTAGCCAGAAAAGAAATAGCAGAGACAACATTAAATATGAGTAGTGACAAAATAATCCCATCCTATTCCATTTCTTTTTCTAATTATTTATTTAAACAACAAATAATTTGGTGCATGGGGACTTCCTAATATATATGCGCACTAACACAATATGTGGTTAGAGAAATACATTTGATTTCTGTAATGCAGTGTGACAACTTTTATTGTTGAATCCCTTGCTAAGTATATTTTGGTTTTGATTACATGAAAATTATTCTAATTCTCAGAAGGATCCAACAAGAAACTGCTATTGTGCTAACAGTTTTTTCAGCTTAGTGCCCTTCATTGAAGTTAGACATGCGTCCATTGTACTGCCTCCTATGCTCTGCAGGTCATTCTAGTTTAAAGAGGGAAAATCATATAAAACCTGATTGTTCTCTATCAAAATCTAGTTTTGTATATCCTTTACACAACATGACAAAACCTTAAAGGACACTACAGCTGAAAACACTCAAGTCTGAGAAATTTCCAGCTTTTCTTGGCCTGCACTTATATTCCACAGTAGACTTTGGGAAATATTTTGTTCTTGTGTACCTTTTCCCTAGGTCCTATAAGATGAAAACAAGAAAGAAGGAAGCTGAAGTTCTCATACGAGTATCTGACTCCTGGCTGTAATGAAGACAAAGAAACACAAAAAATCTGTTTTCTCAGAATTTTCAGAGAAGAACTGAACACTAATAAATCTGAGCTTGACTGTAGGAAAGACGCATATTTATTTCCTGATGCACTTGAAGTGCTAAATAATATTTAGTGAGTTGAGTTTTCTTGACTTTAAGGCTTACTTTAAACCTGATTACAGGCTAGATAATAGCCTGCGATTAACACAGCTTGTCTTCCTGTGAGGCTATAACATTACTCCTAAATGGCTATTTAAAAATTACATAGTACTACTGCATCATCGAATATTTTTGATCTCTTTGAAGCAATTTTCAGCCTATTTACAGAATAGGGCACTCTAAAGTTTTCTGTTTAGCTCCTTCCTCCTTCTTCCCCAACTTCCTTTTACATGTACTTCTGACTCTTGCAGCTTTGAGATGCAGCCTATTCCCTAAAGGTGCCTTTTTTTGATGCTACCTGTTTTCCCCAAACCGTTTACTGTGAGTGCATGTTTGTCTGCTGTGTGTGAAAACAGAGTGATGATTTTTGCCTCTGATCTCTTCCAGATGGTAGTTTCCTCATTCTTGGTTGCTAAGGTTTTTTACATTTGTCGATATTTATTTTCTCTCTCATGGAGGATAGAACAAGCTCACTGGTGAGGAAACTGGTTTTGATGTGACTTGCAGAACCCTCTGGGTTAAATTGTCCATGGGGTAGTCTGACCTTGGTCATGCTTGCATGTTGCCTGCATCACCTGTTTTAACACAGCAAGATACATGGCCTACCAGCATCTTCTGAGCTTCAGCAAAAATGGAGAGACATTGAGGTGCCATGTGGCAACCAGGGAGGTGTATATATTAGTGTTCTAGGTATTCCTTACTAGCAAAAAATCATGCACCATTTCCAGAATCCAGTGTAAAGATGTAACCCTGCTGTTTGCTTCCATGTTTCATCCACCTCTGGATATTCCTCTATCATGCTGAGAAGGGTTTCCCAAACAGATTTGCCATGCATTTACAGATTCAGGGTAAATGCAATGAGCTGGAGGCTTCCAGGAAGCTACAGACTAACTGTGCATGTGTTTCTCAGTAATTTTTACATCATATTTACAGTGTACACAAGGCCATCTGTGCAGCACATGCATAGTGGATCGGTTGGCCTCATCGCAAATGCACTGTAAAGTTGATCTGCGCATGTGGAGTGGATATGTCCAGATTTTCTCCACTACTGCTCTGATTAGGTTGCCAGACATCCAGAAATCTTGAACAAATGTCAAAAACCTTTGAATTCCCTCTGGATATATATTCCAGGCATAAAAAAAAGAGATGTGTTCAAGGGAACTGGAGCATATGGTAGTCTATCCAGCACAGACCACACTAAATGACTTAGTCACGTCTTGATGACAGAACACAGGAGGGCTGGGTCCAGATGCACCTTCTGGCTGCTTCCCAGTTTCATACTGGGACAAGACTTGGGTGATTACCAGTCCTTTGTGGATTTCTTGGTAAAGAAATCCAGATAGATGGGTCAGAGGAGGAATGGCCATATCATCCAAAGAAGTCCTTGATCTGCACAGTCAAGGGAGAAGGAATTTAGGGCAAGCTATGGAGATTCTCAGTGGAGGAATGAAGATGCAGCCTCGTTCATATGAAGTTCTGGCAAGGAGTTTATTATGCTCAGTATTTTCCCATATGTTACGTGCATAGCTGTAGAAAAAAAAGCTAGTGTCTTCAGTGAATGTGGCTTTGATATTTGGAGGATGTTTCTACTTAAAAAACAAAGGACCGAGTACTCAGTTGCTGTAAGAGGTGCTGGACTGTTACTCATTTGGAGAGCACACAGTGAGCCGTTACAAAACAGCAGTTCAGTAAAGGAAACCAAAACATATAGAAAACACAGTGAGTTCAGACATTTGTTCTTACAACATTTGCTAAAGTGTGTCCAATTCCTGCTTTGAAGATCTAATAATAGCAATAAATACTGAGGAAAGAAAAAGGTTATCTGCATTTATTTCATAAGCTATTTATTTTAATTAAGTGTGGAGACTGTAAAGTGTATGAAAACCATATGAATACTTCGATTTAAGATGGATCCATTACTGGGTTTGCATCCCAGTAGTAATATACAAGAAACATAGAAATAATGACTTTTTATTTTAGTCTTGATCAAATTAAGGAAAATATAGATGTTATGTATATATAATTTGTGTTAATATCTTAAAATGTTAGTACTGTCTTTAGAACCAGTCTTACGTAGTCAATAGAGATCCAAATTAATACCTTTTAAAGTAACAGCAAAGGAAATAAAACAAGACACAAATAATATTTTGGTGTATTTTTAGGTATAATTTAAGTATACCCTTAAATTTTCCTTGACCCATCTATAGCTACATAGCTACG
The DNA here is from genome assembly GCA_033124195.1 of Coracias cyanogaster. Taxonomy (NCBI): domain Eukaryota; kingdom Metazoa; phylum Chordata; class Aves; order Coraciiformes; family Coraciidae; genus Coracias; species Coracias cyanogaster. The sequence continues at coordinate 18,362 of JAVSBS010010534.1, forward strand.
TATTTTCCAGAACTGTGTGATGACTGACCCTGCCAACAGTGTTACACACACTTAACACCTGTGAAGAGTCCTACTGAAATCAAGTGCATGAAGGTAGTCTGAACTGACTGAAGGAGTAACTGTTGGCAAGACTGAAGCCAGGTTGCGTGTTGCTCTGGAAAAAATTCTCTGGACCATATCCTACAAGTCTTAGACTGGCAAGTCTCCAGCTGATGTAAAATCAGATTCCTGTCTGATTGAGAATTGCATAAAACAGTGTTTGTTTTCTTGATAATCCTCCCAAAGAAAATAAGCAGCCACAGCTCTTAGACATTATTGCTTTTTAATTTCTTGACACAAAATGCATATGATAGTGTGTGGTTTGGGTAAGGAGGTAAAGCTCTACATTTGGCAAATTTAATTTACTGTTAGAAAAATTATTTCCAATACACCACTTAGAGTTGTAAAGGTCATTGTTAAATATTGGCATTATTGAATCTTAATAGAATGATAATGTTATCTAAAAGATTCCTAACAAAACCAGCCTGAATTCAGTTTATTGATCTGACAACTATGGTCACTTACAAAGCATGATTGAGAAACCTGTCGGTCTTACATTCTCAAGATTTCAACATTATTTTCATCTAGTGTCTTCAGCCAATCCTCATCTGAGAAATGGAAGAGTAAAACCTCTTGCTTCCTTGAATATCTCATCAATTTTTACAAGAATTTCCACTTAAATCTTCAGCAAAGTTCTTTTGTTCTAACATTTTGCCTGTATTATTTTTCCTTGAGAAATTTGTTTCTGATAAATAAGCATTTTTCTGTCAGAGAAAATATTTTTTAAAGCAGATATGTATAATGCAGCAAAATAAATTCTGATTACTGTTTGATATCACAAAATCTTAGCTCTGTAATTATCTGTATTCTGCAGCTATAGCAGAAAAGAAAGCAAAGGCACAAAGTCCTTTAAGTGTTCCTGATACAAAGAAATCCTTTCCTTGGTATTTATTTAATACTAGTTTTAAAAGCATACTTATATTAAAGTTAAAATTTTATAAATTACTACCCAATGTGGATAAATTGCTATTTTATCTTAGGAAAAGAGACAGAAAACAAATATAATTTGAGCATCAGTTATTCTATATGAGACTTACAACACTAAAGAACAAACATGCTACAGAAGAATGATAAAGATATTATAAATGGTGTTAAAAATCTATTTTTTATAGCAGACCATGTATGCTGATAAACCTACAAATTCACTTTTATGTTAGGGAGTTTTTGTTTAGCTAGAGTTTGTTTTGGTGGGCAAGTGGTAAGAACCTGCTAACCAAATTTTCCCCGTTCTGGGTATTTCCCTTACCTGTAGAAAATGTAAAGTAGTGGAACAAGTTCTCACTGAGATACACCCAGCCAGGAAAAGAATGGATGCAGCTTTTCTGTGTGTGGGAAAGAGATTCAGAGACAGTTAGATATGCTCTAAAAACTCTGGAGGTGGTATGGGAAGTCCAAATGTTTTGTTTGAAAATGAGAAAAAGAACAGAATGAAGTTCAGGAACACAGCCTGGACAGTAACTTCCTGCATTGGCAAGATGAAAACCTTTAATTGCAGGCATTTTGTTATGAGAACAAATTCAGAAATAAATCTTCAGACCCGCAATTCTGGACTCAAAAATGAGAGAGTGAAAGTGCGCTTGCTTTCGTGATAAAGGTGTATGTGTTCTGATCATAGAAAGGGAAAATTCCTATTAGGTTTATCTGAATGATCATTTGTATTTGTGTGCCAGAGTATTTCGTATTTTAAGACATAGTTGTGTTAAGAAGTGACTTTTTATGGCTTTTTCATTCAGCTAACCTGAACTTCTTATTCTCTTTCTTAATATTTAGGGTATTTGCCTAGAAGCTTACCAGGTGTGCATATGCAACAAAAGCAAGTGAAACTCCAACAAAAGCCTTTTATTCAGGGAAGCTATTTATTACAAGAGTGCTGACAATATACAGTAGTTAGGCTTAAAATGAGGACTGGACAAATAAGTCACAGAAAACAATTTATTTAACACACTTTACCATTGTTCCTACTCATGAATTGTCCATGACCAGCTTGCAAAGCTCTCAAATTTAGTGCATAAAACAGCAAAATTGTGAGTAATTCCACTCTAGTGAGTAGCATCATTGATGTATGCAGCAGCACCGTACAACAATCATAAACCAAGAATTTGCTATTAGTGGTACAAATTACCTTAAAATGTGAATGCTTGAGGGGAATACAACCAAAATTTTCTTATACCTAATTTTCCTTGTGGCTTTCTGTCAAAGGACAGTCCTTGTCATTGTGAGGGCAGTTTCCTCTTGCCCCTCAGCTCTCTAGTTAAGATTGTGGTCACATGTGCTCATGCAGATATATCATGTGGATATATACATATATCAAATAGATATATTATGTAGATAGAGCTCATGTAGATACTTACGTTCCCTCTGCTGGATGTAAGGGTGGAAGAACAGAAATAGTGAAAGGAGGTCAGTGGATGAAAAATTAATAAAGGCATTGATTTCACATTGACCAGCTTTGGCTTGGGAAATGATGTACATCCTGACCTCAGAACTCAGGTATGCTTCTGATCTGGTAATATAGACACAGTGCCCCAGTATAATGTTATTTAATCTCTTCACAAGTTTTGTATCGGGAGGAGTGTTGCAGAAAAAAAGATCAACAAATTAGAATTATGATTTGAAAGATGTTCAAGGATTTTCAGGTAAGGACTGTTTGTGTTTCACAGTGGAGTGTTGTTTTTTTTTTTCTAATCTGAAACACATTCAAGCTTCAGCTGCACTTTGCAATTCATTGCTGTATTTGATTTGGCTTCAAAGGTAGACTCCAAGAAAAGTTAAGCCTCATATGCAAAGGACTAAACCCCTGTGTTAGGCATATACAGCCACTTCCAGGTCATCCTCCATACCTCTATTCAGTCTGATTGTACAGACTAAAATCCTGTCTTGAAGGTAGACAGTAGGAAGCTTGCTTCAGAAATTGGATGTGTAATGAGTCCGCTTTAAAAGGAAATATTTACTGCCATTAAAGCAGTTTCATGTGCAGTGGGAAGCCCTCCCTGGGTATGTAGATTCAAACCATGTTTCCTAGCTATCCTTATCCATACAGCTATGCTCACTCTTTTGTGGTCCTTCTCAGTAGATCATGAATCTTGCGTGTGTTACAGCACAGCGGTTCAAAGGAGCATGTGTTTCCAGAATAGCCTATAATCTAGTATCTTGGGGAACTAGAGATATGGAGCCGAACATTTGTAATACAAAACCTAGTGGAGTATCTGAACAGTGGGCTATTACAGAATCGGTGTTCTCATGGCAGTCAAGCAGTGGCAGTTTGCCTTTGTGTTTTATGAGAAGTTGGGTCATGTCTGTGTAAGTTGTGCTTCAAAGGCTCATACAGGTTGTTTAAAATGAAACCCTATTCTTGAAATATTAAAATAATAACTGAAAAGAGACTTTTCTGTAGTATTACTCACTGGTGGGATATTTTACAATCTTTGGTGTTTTTCAGACTGTAGAACATACCAGCAATTAGCACAAAAGTAGTCAGTGGAATTAAATTGAGAAGAAGACAGTTTTCTTAGGACTGTAATGTTTTTATTTTCAGATATCAATAAAGAAAGCTTTGGTTGTTTTTTAACAGTTTGCAATATGGACGAGGTTAAAGCAGGTGACCTAATGGACCCTCTGGCCTTGGGTTCAGTAGCATTTTAATATTTAAATGACACTAAAACTCAAACTAAATGAGAACTCTCATATGGACAATGGAAAATGGTATATTTGTACCATCAGCCTACCATCTGCTGTTATTCTAGTCACTACAAAATGATACAATGGAAGGTTTTATTTCCAAAGAGGAAAGATTGTAGCTTGTTATGTCATGTGCTTTATTTTCTTTTTAGGAGTGTGTTAACTTGTCTTATGAAAACAAAACAGTATATTGTACTTCAGGTTGAAAAACAGAATACTTATGTAATGGTTGTCTTGGAAAGAAACCCCTCAGTTCCCAGTGGAATGGTAAAATGCTGGAAAGAGCCTACTTGATTAGTCATAAAGAATTTTTTTCCCCACAATGATGATGCTCATAAGAATCCAACTTAAATATATTATTCCATGTTTGCACATTATCAGTAATTAAAAAATGGCTTAAATGTACCATACAATAAATTGAGGAACATATTTTTGTCTTTCCCTTTAAAAAAGAAATTGCTTTTGGTGATGGATCTAATGCTCTCTATGGAAAAAAGTAGATATTACCATATGTTTAGTTTTATTCCTAGATTCAGTTGGAAAAATCCTTTCCCAACTTATACAGGGAATACTTTTTAATAGTCAATGATACGTTTGATACAAATGATTCATTTACTTTTATATCAGTTATGAAATATACAAATATAGCTCTGAAGTCTACCGGGACCATGAATTTGTCCCAAGCAATTCACAGACATGTTAAAAAAGAAACACATTAAACAACAAAAGTTCAAGCATTCCTGATTAAGCTTTGCACCCTACCTTGAACTCAGTGTTGTTTTATTGGTTTTTTTCTGTAGTAAGCATCACAGCTAAAGGACTATGAGCTTAAACAAGTAGGTCCTACTATTTATTTGTGTAGAAGACACATTAAATTACTATTTCTCTCCAGTGTGAAATTGTTTTATTACCATTTTCTTCATAATACACAGGAAGACTGTAAAAAATGAATACAAACTGGATGAAATTAACTCCTACATTTAATTATCCCTTTAAATAAACAATCCACACCTTTATTGCGGTTTCTGAGACAGAAGAAAAGTGTTTTTTCTGAAGGTTAGCATCAGGTCAGATCAGTAACTTGAGCTGTTTAGTCATCAACTAGCTTGACCTGACTGGAGAGAAATTTCTTTACTGTGGGAAAGTCTAGTCAAAATCCAGATGTATGCAACCAATGACAGCATAAAGCTCAGTTATGGTGTAATGGGAAGTGGGTAATTCAATTGTACTCAGGCAAGACAATTAGAGCTGGCTGCCAGGGTTTGGGGCTAGCAATAAAAGTAAGGGGAATGAAGGGTTTTGAGAAAAAATAGTGTAAGGCTTCTGAGGGGTAAGTCCTCTATTGCTGGGTGAACTGGAGCTATGTTGAAACTGAATAAACCTCTAAACAGCTGCAAAAATTTGCTAGTATTTGGATACGGAACTTACCAGTATATCCCAAGGTAAGTAGAGAAAAAAAGTCACACCTATCTCTTGGTGTAAAGTGGAGATCACTACTGGGATACTTTCACATTCAAAGAAAGGTGACATTTTCAAAACGATTAACAGTACACACAGTGCCTCTTGAAGTGAATTGCACTAATATGTTTCAGGTTATATGGCACATTTGAAGCTTCTTAATGCAGTAGGGTGATAGAACTTGTGTTGTTGCTGCCAATACTTGAAAGCTATTTTCTCAACTGCAACATATTTCTGGTTATAGAAGCCACATTAATGACATAAACATTTTAAGGAATGTTTCCTGGACATCAGCAGACAAGCACCTGCATTGTAAGATGGTTAGAGGTTTTCCAAACATGCTTCGGAGCCCTGACAGTGAGCACACTCCCACACAATTCCTGCAGATTCTCAGAATATCTGTAGTAAAGTTAAAAAAAAGTAAATGGAAAAATAAAGGAATTTAACAGTAAGGGCATGGGCCATACCAGTGGCTTTTGCTCCAGAAAAGGTTGGAAGCATGTTTAGATAACTGCTATAAAGACCTAGCAAGAGTAGTGATGAAGGAAAAAAAGGACTGGTCTTCTCAAAGTAATGACCTGGGGAGAATGTGTATGTTTTAAGTTGAAATGGTGTTCCAAAAAAACCGATACATGAGCTGTTGTCATGTAGTGCGCCTATCTAAACTCTAAGCAACCTTCATGGTTGCTTGAAAGCTTCCCATCAATTAGGAATACCAGTCCCTGTTTTGGAGGCCTTCTTACTTTTGTTTTTGTTTGGGTTTCTTGCTTTTTTGTTTTTGTTTTGTTTTCAATTTAATGTAGTACTGCTTAATAGAAGACATCTACACTGGTCTGGGATCCTGACCAAGAAATCTTTGGCTTTCTTTGCTCTCTTACAGCCGAGTGAGGGAGCAACTTTCTAGCAATCTACTGACATCCAGATACACGTTCTTCTGTTGATCCCATGGATTTTTCTTACTCTACCTCTGCAGTAGTACAATTTCAGAAGGAAGAATAAGGGTATTAATATTATATATTTTCTCTTTTTTTTCTAGATGACTGTTATAGCCAGAAAATAATTATATAAAAGTTGTAATGTAGAGAAAAACAAATTACCTCTACTCAGTTGGAGCCTCCCCTCATCCCACCCCCAAAAAAGACACAGATTTATGGATTAGAAAACAAAACTAAAACAGCTTTAATGAAAATAATAATGAAATGGAATACATACAAATCAAACCCTCCCCCCCCTCCCCGCCCCCGATGGCAATTACATCACCGATGCTCAGGAGCAGACACCGGGGAAGTCCCGGACTGGATTCAGTAGCAGATGGGAGCCAGATTCAGAAGCTGTATTCTGGAACTGGATTCAAGAATGATTTTCTAGAAGCATGTCCCTGTCATGGAAGTCACTAAAATGCAACTGATATGTCCCCAGGGAATGAGAGAACACAGTGTGGAGAAATCCAGCTGCAGTTCCAATTCAGTGTAGCAGAGCCCCTCATTAAGGCTAGTTAGCTGCTTGCACATCAAACCAAAGTGAATCCAGCACTATTTCACCACTAATTCTGTGCACTCTAGGATGTTCCTAGAGGGTATCTCAGCAGTCTTGGTGGTGTTACATGTGGTTTGAGTCATATCTGGCATTAGCATAAGGCAAACACGTCTCAAACTTTATGCCCTATAGAATTCAGTCATTTCAGGCCCTACAAGCCTTTCTTCCATGATGCACAACACTAGTAATGCTTTCCAAGGAATAATTAGGGCTCTCTTTTCTCTTAAAGCATATTTGGTGGTAGTGCTGCCACCAACTGTATATTTTAGCCGGTGCAGGGGTGACTATGCACTTTGCAAGCTGCTCAAGAGCAGTCCCATGCTGAACCTGGGTATGTCTCTAGTTAACTGATAAAACAGTTATGAGAGGCAATGAGGCAAACAAAACACAACTTCTATGACAGCTTTATGACAATCCCACTCCCACTGGGATAACAGCAGAATGAGCAGGGTCTGTTGTCTCCCATCTATGAATTATTTTGTGGAAGAACTGTGTTGTCTCTTTTTCCTGTGTTGTATCATGCTACAAGAAAGACCAAACAAATCATCCAGCTGCATCTGATACTGACCAAAAGTGAATACTTCAGGGAAAATGCAAGAATAAATCAAACAGTAATATTTTCTGCTTATTCTGTCCAAGCATCTGACCATTTGTGGCTCAGAGACTTACTGATCCAGAGGTGATTTTTATGCATTTTATAACCTTCAATGTCTTGTAGCTCTGAGCTTCAAAGAAATTTCCATTTAATCCTCACACAATCAAAGAAGCTGATCATTATGTACTGGTGACGTGGCTATCCAGAAATCTGTAGCAGTCGTCCCATCCCTAGCTGAGCGCCCTCATCACTGGTGTAGGTTTAAATACATGTCTGGACAGCCAGCAAAATGGACACACTCTCAACCTTGTTGAATCTGTTCTGCTCAGGGCCAACAGCATGTTATTATAGTGGAAGGAGGAGAATAAGGAAAAACTAGTATCAGATTCTGGTGACTGTTTCCCTCTTTCATCCAAAGGCTGTTTGATGTAAGTGGGACATATGATAGAAAGACTATTAAATTTTAGACTTTATTGGTAGGGTTTCTAAGTATGAGGTAATAACCTCCTGAGGCTTTGCTTTACAAATAAAATAGCCTCGGAAAGTATACGCATTTTGCAAGGCTAGTTCCTACAGGTCTGTGTTGGATTTGTTCAGGGAATTTCTCATTTAGATTGACAGTTTACAGGAAGGAAGAGAAACACCTACTATATGAATCGTGATCAGCCTGTGACAGGAGCTATAGGCTGACTCAAAAGGATAGAAACAGGACCATAGATAATTGGGAAACTCTAAAATCAAACAGTGCCATGCTTACAATATATCTCTGGAGACACCTCAAATCACAAGAAATAGACCAGAAAAGAATGAGGGTGGGAAACTAACAACAGTTTGCCAGTGTCCTGTCTTGGATACCTAAACCATTGTTTTTGATAAAGCTTCAGACACCTGATACAAAACTCAGAGTAGAACACAAAATAAAGAGTGTTAAAAAGAATTGTAGAATAATGCTGAGAGAAGCCAAAATTTTAGATCTCATCAAATATGAGAAATTTTTCACTTCAAAGTTTAGCTAATTAAAGAAAAATATTTTATCTCTTTTTGTGGTGTGCATTCAGCCCCCAAATATACAGTCCTTAACTCATTTTTCTCTGAACTTTAGTAAAATCTTGACTGAGGCTTAAAAACAGACCAGGGTCTGGAACACAATGTGACCTCCTGGCCCTCTGGATACTGCCTGCAATATTCCTGGTGCTTTTATGAGGGTCCTGATTTCTACCTTTGGTACAGGCATGTTTGCATGTCGTGATTCCCCTACTTGTGTTCTTAATTAGGATGAGCTTATTTATTTTTATTTCCATCCCAACATACTCTAGGTAGCTTTTTGTCTTTCTGTTCAAATGACAATTTTAGATATTTATGTTGAAAAATCCCATCAATCAGATATGGAGAATATTTGGGGTATTGGCACAATTAATTCTCCTCAAAAGGTTTGATATGACCTTGATTATGTTTCAGATATCATACTGTTTTGAGAAAGCCATCCAAGACTCACAGACAGAACACTTTTAGACTAGAAACACTATATATTTTAAATGAAATAGATTTCTCTCTTTTATTCTCCTAATAAATCCTCCATTTTCAAAAGGCTTTTTTTAAAGGATTCTTTATGTTCAAATCTGACTTTCTCTACTTGTCAAATAAATTGGGCGTTTTTCTGGAATTCCTGGACTGTGTGCCCTGACACGCTTATAAACCAAACGCAGGAACAGCAGAACCCCGCTGCAAAAATGATTACTTCATGCACAATGTCCGCAACTTATTTCCACTGTTTAAACTCAGACACATTGTTCCTATTTCCACTCCTCACAAGACATTTGTTCTTTTCACTGTTCCATACTTTGCGTGGATGAGGTTCATCTGGTTTGTTGATGTTATAAAATATGGAATTCTTGTATTAATGGTTATAAAATCATATGGGAATACTTTACACCATGTCTTTGTCATGGTGCAGTACTAACTGGTATCATACAGAATGAGTTAACATGATATTAAATTACTCCTTTTTATGTCATTCACATTTTTTTTCTCTAAAGACTTTTTATATTATGCTATATTTATGAAGTGAGTAAACGTGATACTGAAAAAGTCTCTCTTAAAGCAGTTTTGTCCTTAATTTAGCAATGTTTAAATCAGCATATTAAGTCTCAGACTCCTGAAAAAAACACCCTCTTATAACTGACACTTAGAAACGCTATAATGTATTGTTGGTACAAGTGTCAAACCACAAAACAATCACTAAATCAGTTCATATTGTTAAAGCCTGTTTTTGCAGTAATGAAGGCATGTAAGATGGAGGTAGTCATCTTTTTCTTCATGGTAGAAAAGATGGGGGAAGTTTGATTTGGTTCTCAAATCCAGGTCAGAATAGCACTTGAGTTGATATCTGGATCTATATCTTAAAAGGTCTTAAAAGCCTGACTAAATGAGAAAAGGCAATTTCTTTCTAAGCTGTAGCAGCTGCCAAAGCGGTATCAAATACCAGACCAGTAGGACAAAAATCAGATCCTTAATGTGTTATTCTAAGTTAAGAATGATTATGTACACACTGTAGTGATTGTATATACCAGATTAAAAGCAGCGACACAACTTAGTAGTGTAGATAGGATTTAAGTAGAATACAGGACCATTTCAAAATTCTGATCATGACAATCTAGTTTAAATTAAGAGGCATAAAATGTGTAAACAATCACTGAAGAAAGCTCCAGAAGTTCAGACCATTCCTCTCAGGTAAGGCCTTCAAGCACTGTGGAAGTAGCTTCATTTTCACTCACACTCTGTCTGTATTTTAGGCCCAAGTGATCTTAAAAATGCAGCCTATAGTCACTTTGAAGGAATTAAGGGTGAGTTAGATTTTTGCATAAATGCACGTATACTATAGTAGCCATGAGTAAGTGCTACTGCTGATAATGTGTGGAAAACCTCACTCTGAATCAAGAAGGGTCACAGAAATTTCTTGTTTTCTTGTTTTTATTACATGTTATTAGCTTACTGTAGTCTTCTTCCCTTCAAAATCTCAAGATAACAGTCTGTAGATGAAGTGGATCTTGATGTAATGGCAGGTTTAAAACACACAGCAGGAGGCAATGGGAAAAAAACGTAGACATTCCTAAATGACCATGTAGCTTACTTGGCATATGCTCAGTGCCTCTATTCAACAGGTTGTGTCCACTGTGTTTTTGGAGATGCCAGTGTCATCGCTAATGATCCATTTGTCACAGATTGACTGGCCACAGTCATTACCTAGAAGAATCTTATCCGAGTTATCTGCTCTTACCAAATCTCTATCTGCCAAGGTCACTTTCACCTTCCAGCAGTGTTAATCCTCCATCTGCCTGAATCATTGCTGCCAGGACTTTTACTATTGTCTTTAGCATTGCTTTGGATTTTTATTTTGAAACAGTTTCACTTTCCATAGAACTCGACTTTTGTCACTCATCCTTCTCTGATGTCAGAAAATCTGAAGTATCCTATACTGGTATTCCAGTTTCATATATTTACTCAAAAGCAGCCCTGATCCTACCAGAACATCAAGAAAATAGTAGGGGGGGGGGGAGGAAGGCACTTGTGCATTTCTGCCTCAGGCTTAAGAGGATATTTGGAGAATTCAGTGGTCTTTGTGTTTCTGTAGTGTAAAAACCGTAATTGCAAGAGAAAAGGGAAAATGATGGGGCACAATTTAATTCTGCCCTGGATTTGATCTAAATTTTACACAGTTCTGGCTGCTGTTATAATGCTGTAGCTGAACTACAGCTCACCACTTACTGTTGTCTACATACCATATCCCATCATGATCGGTATAGCTGATTCTGTCTTTTCTAGAAATCCTGTTTCTGAAGAGAAAGGAGGATTCTCTCCCTGAAGTGAAAGCAGGATTATTTCTGACAGAGGAGGATAAAGCCTAAAGGCTTGCTTCTCTGTTACTAATAACTTGAGAAAAGTCATTTATCCCATGTTTGTCCCATCCTCCTTATTTGGAGCATTCACATAAAATATTTCTTACCCACTCAGCTCCTTGCATGAAAGTAAATTTTACAAATTAAAGCAAGAAGTATTTGAAAAGGGTCATTGAAAATCCACAAGGAAATAGGACCACTTTTCTTTATTGAACAGGAACTTCCTTCCTGACAAGTGGATAATATCTCTCTGACGTTGCAGGGCAAACTCTGAGATCTTTACTCAGCATTTACAGATGCTGTACAGAGGAAACTCCTTCAAGCTCCCATGGATCTTGTAGTTAAAATCTAATCAAGGGACTCAGGAAGCAGTCAAAATAGTCAAAGTTTACCACATGTAGCTTTTTAATGGGAAGCCAGAGGAATGTAGCTTTAGCATGTTAGCATTTCTTACAATACACTTGATGTGCTGAGGGAAAACTTCATGCACAGCTTTGCCCCCTCATTGCAGCTGTACCTATTTCTAACACATGAAACTTCCTAACATGTAAAAGCTTTCCTTTTGCTTTACTCCTGCTGTTTATTTTTTTAAAATACTACTTCTCCCTGCCAGTTCCATATATCCTTCTTCCATTACCATGCCCTTTTCTCTGAGGCTCTGGCATATGATGCCAATTTATATGTTAGCAGCACAGATAGCCAGCTGAATGACTGTGGAAAGCAAAGAGCAACAGGTCAACCTACAGATCAATGAAATCTTGTAACGTTAGGTATCAAGATGTGTAGGTGTCAAATCTGAGCTAACTGAAGAGGTACCTTATACAGTATATAGGAAGATATAGGTCTTTCCAGTGGGTGATTTGTCTTGCATTGGGGAAGCTAAAAAGTGCTATTTCAGATTAGATGTTAGATAAACAAGAAAAGTAATAGCATTCTGTGTTCAATGGTTCCTTTCATCTGTGCAAGAAATGGTTGTCTTCTTTCTCTCCCCTTTTTGGATAAGTAGGCACTTCAATGCACACAGTCGTAAAGAGTAACTGTTATGGGGTTAAGCTTGGTTTTTAGAAGTACTTTAACATCAGGACATTTTGATTATTCTCTTCCATTCAACCTAAAAGTGATGTTTGTTTTTCTGGTTGGGTTTGGGTTTCTTGTTTGTTTTGGTTTTTACTTTGTTTTTTACCAAAACCTGAAATTTACTCTATGGTTCTGTTAATTAGAATTATTGGCATATTGCTCCTAATAAACAACTTCCACACCTTCAGTTCATTTAGGCTGCTGGACAGCACGTAGCTATTTTTTCATGAAGTATTTGTCCCCTTCTGTGGTTCTGGTAGAAATGGCAGGGTATACAGATGTACCCAAAATATACCAACTTTATTCAGTATGTAATAAACCTTCAAAAAATTTAGAAAGTTCAAAAATAGACAGGATTAGGTGATTACTATTAGAGAAGATTATGTTGTCTTTTAAGTCAGTGGTTCAATTTAGCTAAAGTTCTATTTAATTTCATTTACCTTCTTCCTCACTTCTACAATTGAGACACAGAGAGCATTGTAAGTCTGTTCAGCTGTTATTTTTTCTTATTATTTTTAATGGAAGACTGTAATGTGGTCCTTCAGAGTGAGAATATTAATTGTTACTGCACTGGCAATGTGCTTGTCACCTTGCAAAATCAAGAGTATGTAAGTGACTTAGTGTCACTCAAGGTATATAAAATAACAGCCTCTAGCTTCCAAAGCAAATCACTTTTATAAACCAATCACTTTTTTTTTTGTCTGAAGTATTCTTCCTGACTTTACCTGTACACCAAGTTCTCAAAAGGAGTGACCATGTATTGACATATGGTATTATGAGATAATTATTTTAAGCAGATTTTATGATTTGAGGCTGGATGTCCTTCCAGCAATTAGAATTCTTACTAGGTCTGCTTTGAGTGTGTAGTAAGAATATAAAAATGTAGATAATTATTATACAGGCTTGAAAATTGGTGCTTGCAAATTTTGCATAGACAAGTTTTAAAGAGAAATATGCACTTACATATGCTTTATTGTACATCTATTACACAGGACTAAGCTAAAGGATACTCAGAACTATGTTTCTAGGGTAGCTTGATTTAAGAAAAAATAGGTGTCATCAAACTAATTGCCTTACTTAAAGGTATATTTAGAAATATATATTCTTCCTTTGTCTTGAAAAAATGGTTCCACTAGTTATGTTTAAGAGATACTCCATTCTGGATTCCTGCTTACTATATTTTCTTCTATGGTTAGATGGCATAAATAAAGCTTGTAACAGGTATTGCCAGATTACACTTAGAGTTATTTGTTTAGGAAAAATTCTAAGGGAAGTAAGAAGCTTTGACATACGTTGAAAAGTCATCATGTAAATTGAAAGCTGTTTGAATTTATCCCACATCAAGTGATTCAGATGCTGTTAACAGAATGGAAGCAATTCTTAATCCATCTTCAGCATAAAGATAGCTATTTCAGCAATTTATTGCTGGTATTTGTACATCCTCAAAGTCTTATATTTCAACCTCTTTTGTCTTAGAAGTGTTTGTTAGCTATATATTGATGGAAATTGTGGGTTTTCTCTTTTTTTGTGTAAAGCTAGCGTATTGTAGCATGAGATGATCTCAGACCCTGCTCCCACAGTGCAACCTATGTGGGTTCATGGAACCATGAATGTACAGCCAGAATGTTCATGGTACTTGATCCTAAAGGCTTTTTTTCCTACCTGATTTCATGACTGTGACCCGCCTCCATTTAAAAGAAAGGTATTTGACATACCTCCCTATTCTGCAGCTTTACCTGCCATTTTGGATAAGTAATTTCCATCCTGTGGTTTTTATTCCCATATGGTATTGTAAAACAATTGCAAGAAAATAGACGTCTGAGATTTCAAATAGCAATTAGCTGCCATACTTTACTGCCACATATTTCTCATTGTAATACTGAGAGGTTATTCTTATTGTTGGCAACCTCAGAATATTGGTATAATAGAAGTAATGAAACATCAATCAGTGAAAAGTATGAAAGAAGTGCAAGAAAAAAAAGAGTGGAATGAAAATCTGTCGAGACTGCATTTAAGAGAAATACATTAAATGACTTAAATGGCAAGAGGTTTCATAAATTTAATTTTAAGTTTATATGTCATGCAAAGAGTTTAGTTTGGACTGATGGTTAAGACAGTTATTTTTCTAGATGTCTGGGGGCAGGTGAGTCTCCTGTGAGTGACTTACATACCAGCTAGAACATGTGCTTACACAGACCTTATTGATCTGTGGCCAGGAGATGTGGCACTTCCTTCAAAGCAGCCCCAATAAAAGGGATATTCCTGGCTGCTTCCTAATGCTGTTACCTGCTCTTTGTCACACAAGGCTTCAGCATATTTGTATCTTTCTCATATGGTAAAGTGTAAGATGCAGGGTTCAGACCACATAATTCTAGGTGTCTATATATGTCTACATCCAAGGCTAATCATCTAGGCTTCCTTTAATTAAATGCAAAGTAATGAGTCCTACAGCACACATAATCTCATCCTTGCATACATCTCTAAACAGGTCAAACAGTCACTGCATTAGAGACTTCTGTTTCTCTCCACTGACTATGAAACGTACCAAGAAAACTTGCTGAAATGCATGAATCTACACTGTAGATCCGTGCCGCGTGAATACTACAATCCCCTAAGACTTTTGTCCTGTAGACACTATATTATTAACAGGTTCAGGGTCACATATTTACTAACAACTGTGGATATAACCACAATATTTTAAGTGATTTACATTTTTTAAAAGCACAGTCACTGGATGAGGAGTTAGAATCCACAGGAACCCATAGTACAGCAGATTAATCCAAGGAGAAATCCATATGGAGAATAAGATGAATATATAACTTACAATAGTAATGAGGTGTGATTAATTTGGATTTATTAATTCATTTCAATTAGTTGTGGGCTGAATTTTTTGTTACCTAACCTAGCTTCAGATTAAGGCTATAGCCTTTTGGTACTCTTTTGGACAGAGAAGAGAGGCCAAAGAAAATAAGTTACTTAGCCTTTCAGAATTAGCTTTTGTTGGGTGAGAAAGCTGTTATAGCTTTCAGACTTTATGAAATGTAGTTCCACCAAACAATGCAGAGTGTATGCTTTTCTGTTAGTTTTTCCCACAGCCTACCTCAATTTGTTTGTCATGGTATTCTTCTCCACAGAGGTTTTTCACCTTATCTCTTCACTGGCATTTTTGTTTTCTTTCTCTCCACCTTCATTCCCACACATAAAGCAGTATCTCAGTTGTGCCTTGATGTGAACATAGGAAAAAGATACAACTTTCCTCCCAGCAACTCAGTAGAGCTGTCAGTGACTACTGAGTAGAAGCAATTCAAAGTTGTGCAGGTTTCCAAATTCTAACCACTGCTTTTTAAGAAGCTGTTCTTTGGAGAGGCAGAATATGTTCAGTATGACAGCTATCAGGACTGGCTTTTAGTTCTGGAAAAGAACTACTGCAGAATTTTAACATCTATAAGTGAAGGAAAAGATCCTAGTTTTGTACCTCAGCAATGTGCCCTTCCCTCAGGTGGATCATGTTCCCCCCTTGATATTATGATACCGTGAGAGTAACTAGTGTGAGCTTTTTATTTTTTTTTCTGAAATCAGCATATTATGGACAGTCATAAGAAAAGAAAGTTTTAAGGAAAAAAAAAATATTTTAGTAGATCACTTGATAAAGTTGGAAAAGACAGAAAACTTGGGGCACACAAAAACTTTCATCAGTAAGACCCCATGGCTGCCTTAACACCATTACCACACAGTCACACTTCTTCAAAAATATGAATGTAAGTTCCCAATATTAATAAATCTGCTGAATTATTTTTAACAGTGTGCATAACGTTAGCTAGATATTCAGCAGGAATCATGTAACTGGACAGATTGCATGTTCCAGTTAATTAGAATTGTTTTTGAGCATTCATATTGCAAAAAGCAAACATTACTTGTACATTTCAAGATTTTTCTGCTAATGAAAGAATAACATTTTAACAAGAATGGATAATGAATTTTTAGTACAGAAATACACAGAAACATCATTTGAACTGCAGAATCACTTTCTCTGTTCTACTTGAACCATTGCTTCATTTGCTCCACTAGAAAGAAATATTACAATTATGTACTAATTACATTAATATTATAGGAGGGAAAGTGTCATTTCAGCCCACCTAAAGACTTGCCTGTCTTATTTTACCTACCTCTACTACCCACTTAAAGGATTGTGAATTCTCAACTCCTAAAACTACTCTGCTAATGGTATAAGATGAAAAAAAAATGCAAAACATAATTTTAGTATAATTCTTTGGAAATTCCTTAATATCTTCCTGTGTGTAATGGGAAATGAGTAGCTTTGAGAATTTCAGTGGTGATTAATTAGTGATTACAGAACATGGAAGCAAAGAGAAAAGTGGTCACTAGAAAACAAAGCAGATTTACTCTTGTGATAAATAGTTGTGATAATCTCTGTGCAAGTTTGATACTTCCTGAACTGGATAACCTCATAGCTTTTTTTTGTTGCTTCTTTTGTTTCTAGTAAGTAACAACAATTAATAACTACCAAGAAAAGCATACAAGAAAGTAGAAATCTCTTGTCAATGACCGGACTCTTAATGTAGTATACGTGCAGTCAAGGTTGACAAGCAAGGAGACACAGCCGTGGAACTACAAGTTTTATTTTCTACAGAAATCTACAAGAGCAATGTAAGAAAAAGTTGTAATTTTTCATGTTGAAGTACTTGTGCATTTTGCTGATGTGATGGAGAAACTGGTGAAAATTACGATTGTTTTCCTTTTATAAGCCATAGTATATATTTTACAGACAACATTCTATATGAGAGATGTTTAGGTAGACAGTCTATGTTTTCTCTCCTAGTGATTGTAAACAACAGATAACTACTTCAGTGTGGTAGATGTCTGCATAAATGCCCAGTGTCTGATGAAATTATTTCCACCTATGTATTCATCCTCACAGCACTCTTTTCAAGTATATGGCAGGGAGAAGAAATATCATCTGCTTCAGCTCCTATGGCTCCAGTCAAGAAGTTTCTAAGCTTCACAGAGCTTTCCACTTCCTACCCCTCCTTCCCTGGGCAGTGGAGAAACGATAGAAGCAGCAGGTAGGAAGAAATGTACTGGCAGCTTGTAGGAGTGTGAGATGAGTATGTGATGAAGGGGTGTGCCAACAGTGTAATGGGAGAAAATCTGAAAAGTGGGAGTCCTTGTGAAAAGAAAGAGGTGAGCACAAACTAGAGCAAGAAAATATATGCTTAATTTAGAATGGTAGCTGAAAAGATATGGGGTAAAACTGTAATAAGAGGTATTACAGAGACATGAGTCATTCTAGGAAGACAGGAGTTGAACAGGAAAACTTAGAGAAAGTTGGAGGGAAATTTTAAAAGAGGAGGAAAAGTTAGCTAGCATATAGACTAGCTTTCATATTAGAAACAAATGAATAAGCTAGTAGTTATTGAGTCCAAAAAGGAAATGACTTAGAGGAAACATGAAAGAAGTCTACAAAATTGTGAATGTTAAGGAGGAGGTAAATTAAGTTAATTCTTTCCCTCTTCCAAAAAAGAAGAATAAAGTTTTGATGAAGTTAGTAGTACCTGGACTCAAAAAGAAGAAAAAATAGGAGACTTATGAAATTCATTGTCAGATGGTATCCTTGAAAGTAAAAGCTTATACAGACTTGAGATGAAACAAGATTGTGGAAGATAATCACACAGAATCACAGAATGGTAGGGGTTGGGAGGCATCTCTGGAGATCATCTAGTCCAATCCCCTGCCAAAGCAGGTTTAACTAGAGCAGATTGCACAGGAACATGTCCAGGCATTTTGAAAGTATCCAGAGAAGGAGACTCTACAACCTCTCTGGGCAGTCTGTTCCAGTGCTCCACCACTCTCACAGGAATGAAGTTTCTCCTCATGTTAAGGTGAAACTTCCTGTGTTCAAGTTTGTGCCTATTGCCTCTCATCCTATTACTGGGCACCACTGACAGGAGTCCAGCCCCATCCTCTTGACACTCACTCTTCAGATATTTGTAAACATTGATAAGATCTCCTCACATCTTTCTCTTCTCCAGGCTAAACAGCCCCAGGTCTCTCAGCCTTTCCTTGGAACAGAAATGCTCCAGTCCCTTAATCATCCTTGTAGCCCTCCACTGGACTGTCTCCAGTAGTTCCTTGTCTCTTTTGAACTGGGGAGCACAGAACTGGACACAATACTCCAGATGTGGCCTCACCAGCGCAGAGTAGAGGGTGAGGAGAACCTTCCTCGACTTGCTGGTCATACAGAATCACAGAATGCTAGGGATCGGAAGGGACCTTGAAAGATCATCTAGTCCAATCCCCCTGCGAGAGCAGGATCTCTTAGATCAGGTCACACAGGATCTACTCTTCTTAATGCTTCCTGTTGTATCAGACTTTTCATGAACGCCTTCGTTAGATGGCTTATAAGCACCAGAAAGTTCTGACTTGTCTTCAATTTTGAATTAAGTTCCCAGTTTGGAAAGAAAACCTTGATATGTGTCAACTTTGGAAAAAGGGGTAGGTGAACCAGGAAGCATTTAAGGATAGTGTAAGGTCATGTAGAAAGAGAATTAGAGATGCGAAAGCTCAGTTAGAACTTAATCTGGCCTATTCTGTCAAAGATAATAAAAAGTATAAATACATTAATAGCAAAAGGAGGGCCAGGGAAAATATCAGTTCCTTATTGGATGAAGGGAGGAACATAGTAACAGAAGACAAGGAAAAGTCTGAGGTACTTAAGACCTTTTTTACCTCAGTCTTTAACAAAAAGATTGACTATCCTCAGGGCAACTGGGCTTCTGAGTTGGTAGGCAGGGACAGGGAGCAGAATATAGCAGAAGCAGTTTGTGACCTGCTGTGCCACTTAGATCCTAATAAGTCTATGGGTCCAGATGGGATTCCTCCTAGGGTGCTTAGGGAGCTGGCCCAAGAGCTGGCTAAGCCGCTCTCCGTCCTGGCTAACCAGGGAGGTCCCAGGTGACTGGAGGTTGGCCAATGTAATGCCTATCCACAAGAAGGGCTGGAAGGAGGATCTGGAAAACCATAGGCCTGTCAGCCTGACCTCTGTGTCTGGCAAGGTTATGGAGCAGATCATTCTGAGTGCCATCAAGCAGCATGTACAAGACAATTAGGGACTTAGGCCCAGCCAACATGGGTTTAGGAAAGGAAGGTCCTGCCTAAGCAATCTGATTTCATTCTATGACCGGGTGACTTGCCTGGTAGATGAGGGGAAGGCTGTGGATGTGGTCTACCTAGACTTCAGCAAAGCCTTTGACACAGTCTCCCACAGCATCCTCCTGGAAAAGCTGGCAGCTCATGGCTTGAACAGGTGCACCCTTTGCTGGGTTAAAAACTGGCTGGATAACTGGGCACAGAGAGTGGTTGTGAATGGTGCTGCATCCAGTTTGTGTCTGGTGACCAGTGGTGTCCCCCAGGGATCAGTACTGGGCCCAGTTCTATTCAACATCTTTATTGATGACCTGGATGAGGAGATTGAGTCTACCGTTAGTAAATTCACAGATGACACCAAGCTGGGGGGCGGGAACGTTGATCTGCTGGAGGCTAGGGAGATGCTGCAGAGGGACCTGGACAGGCTGGGTTGATGGGCTGAGGCCAATGGTATGAGGTGCAGCAAGGCCAAGTGCAGGGTCCTATACTTTGGCCACAATAACCTCATGCAGTGCTACAGACTCGGGGATGAGTGGCTGGAGAGAGGCCTGGCAGAGAGGGACCTGAGAGTACTGGTTGACAACTGGCTGAACATGAACCAGCAGTGTGCCCAGGTGGCACAGAAGGCCAATGGCATCTTGGCTTGTATCAGGAATAGCGTGGCCAGCAGGACTAGAGATGTAAATCTTCCCCTGTACTCAGCATTGGTGAGGCGTCACTTTGAGTACTGTGTGCAGTTCTGGGCCCCTCACTTCAAGAAAGATATTGAGGTGCTGGAGCGGGTCCAGGGGAGAGTGATGAGACTGGTGAAGGTGCTGGAGGGAAAGTCTTATGAGGAGAGGCTGAGGGAGCTGGGGTTGTTCCACCTGGAGAAGAGGAGACTCAGGGGAGACCTTATAACTCTCTACAACTACCTGAAAGGAGGTTGTAGTCAGCTGGGCGTTGGGCTCTTCTCCCAGGCAACTAGTGACAGGATGAGAGGGCATGGCCTGAAGCCGCACCAGGGGAGGTTTAGGTTGGATATTAGAAAGCACTTCCTCATGGAAGGGGTGATTAGGCACTGGAATGGACTGCCCAGGGAGGTGGTGGAGTTGCCATCCCTGGAGGTGTTTAAGGAAAGATTGGATGTGGCACTGAGTGACATCACCTAGCTGATGTCATGGTATTGGGTCATAGGCTGGACCTGATGATCTTGGAGGTCTATTCCAGCCTCAATAATTCTGTGATTCTTGTATGGCAGCAGCCAGAAATACAGGAGGACAAAACAAAGCAACTGTTCAGCTTTTAACATTATTTATATATTCTCCTTCCCATTGCTGGCAATAACAAACCAGGCTCCACCTGTCTCATGTGGATCATTTGCTAAGCAGAAGACTGCTGTCTCCAAAAACCAGCTGTAAGTATTCAGTTGCACAGTGGACTCTGGCTGTGAATAACTGCTGCTGGAGTCCATACTAGCAGCATGGTTGGGGACATGGATACCTGCTCTGGCAGGGCTAGTGCAGTGACAGCACACTTGACCAAACCAGGATCTTAGCACCATCCATTGTTACTGTTGTGCTGGCATGAGCAGGCTCCAAGAGCAGGAACTTGCAGTGGGTCTGTCACATCAAGCTTCACTACAGTTGTTCAACACTTGACATCCCCAAGAGCTGATGATAGAGGGTAGAGTGGGAAACCACACAGAAGTAGCAGCTGCTTTTAAGCTGGACACTCACATCTGCAGACCCCCTCTTGCAAAGACTGTCTTGCAAGGGCCGCTGTCACATGGTGGCAGGAAATGAAATAAAGCTGCAGGATCTTGTTTGCATGCTCAGATACTTGCCCCTGTTTGGCACAGGAGTATTGCCGCGGCCGAGGACGAAGGGGCAGACACATCAATATGATGAGTAGAAATAAAGCCGTTTATTAGGCTGCGCGAGT
>JAVSBS010010535.1:8797-20108 GCA_033124195.1 Coracias cyanogaster
GGAAGCAGGGCTCCAAGACACATAGCGATTGCTCTGGAGGACAACGGAAAGCACACACACACACACACACACCCCGGCTCCTCTTTCTCCCTAGCTTTATAGCTGAGCTGACGTCATATGGTCTGGAATATTCCTTTGGACAGTTCAGGTCAGCTGTCCTGGTTGTGTCCCCTCCCAAGATCTTTCCCACCCCATCCCACTGCAGGGGTGAATGTTGGGAAGAGCCTTGGTGATGTACAAGCACTGCTCAGCAATAGTCACAACGTGGATGGGTTATCAACACCTTTCTAGCTCCCAGCACAAAAAACACTGCTGCTATGTGGAAAACCAGCTCAGCCAGACCCACTACACTATCTAAAATAATAGTCAAAGACTGTAATTTTCTAGCAGTCCTCCCATTCTTCTTGAGCATTCTAGTCATGCTCCAGAGTGGTCATTGCTGCTCCTCTCTGTGTTTGGTACAATAAACAGCAGAGTAAGTGCGCTGAACAGCTAGGTGGTGATTAGTTCAGAGAGAAAGGAAGATAGATGTCATTATGGCAATGGAGGGGCCCTGGATTCCTCAGAAAAATATTTCATAAACCACAACAAAGAAAATGAAACACCAGACTGCAATGATATAGTTGCAACGAAGCTAGAAGGGAAAGGACAATGACGTCAAGAATTGTCAAATGGAATAGAAGTATGCTAAAAGTCTTGTTTGCAATGTATCTATCTGGCTTACAGCAGCAACAAAATATCTTTCATCTATCTGAATGTTTCTCACTGAATCTTGAACAAATGGTGCTGTTTGAATGTGGTTCCACCAGTAAGCAATTGTGATTACACAATGCCCACTCTAGACACACTTCAAACTGGTCTAGTTTCAGTTTGCTAACATCCATTAGCCTCTTTGACTTAATTTCATTAAAAATAAACAACTCGTGCTCTCTAAGGCATTGCAATGATATGCACTACAGCTGAGCAAGCAAGGACAACTGGGAGTTTCACTTCAGAAGCACTAGGTCTTCTGATATGAACTGAGACCCGAGTGCCAGACACTTACTTTGTCTCTCTCTCTCACTATGCTCCTCAGTAATTTCTTCACATAGAAGTATTTATGTATTTTGAGCAATTACATATATTGGTCCTTGATGGAAAGCAAACAAACAAACAGGAAACCTTTACTAGTGCGGACATATGAAAAATTTACAGCAAGAAAATCTAGTATGTGAAGTATTAATTACTCCTTTGTAAGTTCACACCTGACCTTCCTCCTGGTCGTGTATTTAAAAGTATATGTTTTAAGTTTTTCAAAATCCTGTTCTTCAGTCATCGAAATATCTTTATAGTTATTCCTTTTACTTGCCACAAATTTTTGACGCCATTTTTGAAAGCTGACCTATAATCACAAGAGTGTCTACCATTTAAAACTAACTGGTAACCTGTTAAAATGTAAAACTTACCTCAGTCCCTTGCTTCTTCCTTGTTATCTTACTTGTGATTAATTCTGCTGGTTAGTATCTCTTAAAGCACATTCTACATTCACCATATTTCCTTTGCAAAGTCCAGCTTCAATCTGAATTGAGCTGTCCTTCTAGATCCCACTGTTGTTGCAATGGGAAATGCTGCTCTTGGGGCTGTGTTAAGAGAACTAAAGAATATAGAAGAAAAAAACTTGAAAATCCCATGTTAGTCCATGCAGGTGAGATTCATTGGCTCACAAGCCTCACTAGCAATTTAAATAAGTTTTAAATAATCTCAAATATCTGGTTGTTCTTTTCTTGTTCCTAATCAATGTAATAATATGCGTATTAAACCCCATAATCTGTTGTAAGGAGTAGATTCTGATCTAGTAGATTGAGAATTCTGAAGACACTAGCTTTCCCCTCCAAAATTAAAAATACCAAAGCCATTTAGGAGATGGCTTAAAACTATTTCCTCAATTTGACAGGTAAGTTCCTTCAATGTATTTCTCCTGTATCACAAAAATTTGCAAGTTTATGTTTTGTTATTTAATTCAGGCAGCAACAGATGATTTTTTAATTTCAGGATATATTCCGCAGATGAGGCCATAGATTTCCCTAATGTGATACTGTCTAATGTTTGTTGGAACAGAAGATTAGCAACTTGGACTCAACACAAAATCTTGCTTTCATTTATTTTCTACAGTAGAGAGCCAATATTTTTTTTCAAAAATGGAAATTAATTTGGAAAAAAAAATCAAAAGAAAAAATCTCTTGGAAGTAATTTGGTAAGTCAATTCATGATTTAGTGAGATACCATTCACTGTAACTGCTAATACATTATAAAACTGGACAAGCACACTAGGCCTGATCTAGGACCAAGGGAAGCTACAAGTGGTCCTTCAGTAAAATTGGCATAGGATTAAATCTGACTGATATTTTAAAGCTAAGACAGAAAACAGGATATGGGAAAGACAAATGTAAAATTCATTATATTATCCTGTGATGGAATTCTAATTATTTCTGAGAGGTCGACAGAGTTTGATACTTAAGAATAAAGTGCAGATTAAAAAAATAGTATGTGTTTTGAGTGTACAACTGGAAGGAGAGAAAATGAAGAGAGCAAATTAACAGAGACTCTCTGAAACTGCTATATTACAAAAAAATTAGAAGTATGAAAGTGACTTCTTCATGCATATATGGTGTTGGTTTTGGCTAGGAGCTCCTTGTTCATCCATGCAGACCTTTTGGCATTTTTGCCTAACTTCATAATCAATGGGATGCACTGCTCTTGAGCTTGGAGGACATCATCCCTGAATATTAACCACCTTTCCTGGGGCCCTCTTCCCTCCAGAGCTTATGTCTTGGAACTCTGAAGTGGTCAAGTCAGCTTTTCTGAGGTACAGGGTTGTGAGCTTGATTTTTGCCCTCCTACTTGTCTTCTGGATCCTGAACCATAACATTTCATTTTCACTGCAGCCAAGGCTTCCTTTAGGATTCACATCCCTGACAATCCCCTCCTTGGTGGTGAGTGTGAGGTCTAGCAGAGCACCTCTCCTTGTTGGTCTGGCATTTAGATCAGGAAGTTGTAACAGATGCCCTCCAGGAACCTGCTGGATTGTTTATTCTATACTGTGTTACAGTGAATTGTATCTCATGAAATCATGAGTTGACTTGGGTTGTTGAATGAAGCCCACGGACTGTGAATGAGAGGCTACTTCTGGCTGTCTGTAGAGGGCCTCATCCATCAGGTAATCTGTAGCAGATACTCACTACAATGTCACCCTCACCTGTCTTCTCTTTACTGCTTACCCATAACGTCTCAGTTTGTTCATCATCTATCCACGGAGCCAGAGCTCCATGCATTCCAACTGTTCTTTCACATAAAGGACAGCTCCTCCTCCTCATCTTTCTAGTCTGTCTTTCCCATGGAGTCCATATCCCTCCATTGTAACCCTCCAGTCACCGGAATCATTCCACCACACCTCCATGATCCCACCAAGACTGTAGCCCTGCAACTATTACCTAATTTCTGTTTATTTTCCATGCTGTGTTCATTAACATACAGATTCATATCAGATTCACTACAGAAAAAATAGCATATCACTGTAATGCCTACTGTAATCAGATAGTAGCACGATGATAAAAAACTAGTTTCCAAAGAAAACAGTCAAAATTGAAAATTTTAAAGAATTACAAACTGCATAAAGTGAGACAGAATGGGTAAGTTTATTGTTTATTATAGTAGTCTGTAGAAAAGAGAGCTTATGGGACACATAAAACCAAAACACAGTTTTTCAAAGAAAATATTATCCCCTGTTCATGACAGAGGAAATTATAAGAAAGCTTTCCAGTCCTTTATTATATGGTAGATTACTCCATCAATGACTTAAGATCAGGATTTCAGCAGTCAAAATGAAAATATAAGAGTTCAGAAGCTGTGCTATTTGTTTTTATGTATCTATCTGAATAATCTGCCTGGCACTAGAAGTTTTCCATGGAAATTATTTATTCCAGATAGGCAAATGCTCAGGGTATGAGCACTGAAACAACAACAGTGCTTCTGGGGAGTGAGCATCAAAGAGTATAACTGTTTGTGGGAATAAATTCTGGGTAGTCACAAAAAGGACTCTCATCACAAGTCACACAGCAACTGCAGTCAAGCCCCAAACAACATAAGTGTATTTTGTGACTCCTTGAGCAAAGGAGTTATCCTTAGTTTGGCTGACTTTTTGGTAAAGGCCATTATAAAAAGTTAATGAACATACCATTCATAGTTTCTCTCAGCTTTTTCAGTCACATTTAATGTCCCCTGTTTGTTTTTTTTTCTTTTTTTGTATGGCCAATTAGATTTCCGTGTCCTGTGAGATACGAAAGAGAGGAACAGGAGTGGCAGAGGGGAAACCCTGTCCTATGTGCAGTGTATCACTGATCTTGTGCAGAGAAGAAATTATTTAAAGTCCCTATATTTACTATTGAAAATCAGATAATCACTAGATAACATAATTATACAAGTATAAAATGTGCCAGCCATTAGGATTTTTTAGGTCTGTGAAGTCTTGATTCTTTCTTCTCCCAGTTTAAAAGGTCTTGGAGGAAAAGTGTATTTAAACACATGGAAATTTATCCACTGGTCTAAGATTAGCATTCTAGAGCATAAAATTGAAAAATCCAGACAGGTGTTGCCTTTATATTTAAGAGAAAAAGATTAAAGATTTGTGTGATGATGAGTGGTAATATGCACTACCAGTTACTTGTTGAATATATTTATTTTATTTATAAGCATCTCTGAAGCATTTGGATGGGATTCAACTGTCTGCATGTCAGAATCTATAGCATAGCTGTCTATATTTTTGTTAATTAATATTGGTTTATTTATTGGTAGTGGAAAGAAACAGACATTTCTAAAACATGATTAATCTTGTCCCAGAATAGACATCTACATTTAGTGAAAAATATCAACATGCAGGAAAGCATGTTTCTCTCTTTACTGTAGAGAGGGTTCAGGATTATTAGGTCATATGTAGACATCCACAGTAAGATGCAGTCAGAGGAGAGACTATTTGCTTGTTCATCCTCTGTGCAAGTGACCTAAATGTCAGGTGTTAATCATGTGGCTTACCCTCAGTACCTGCTGTTCCAAATTGTATAATATGCCTTGATACTAAATGGTGTGCAAATTGAAAACAGGGAGTCCTAAATTATAAAATGTAAAACTGTTGAGCACAGGACTACACTTCCTTTCACAGCTTTGCTGTCCTCTTGCCTCATACTGGACTGGAGCACTAGCAGGTAAGAATACAAACACTAGGTAAATTGTGGAATGGTGGTTTGGGAACATTAGTGGGTGTTTCATTATCAGAGCTCCCCAGGTTTAAAGCCTTACTGTTAGCCTACAGGTTAAAGAAAACTTCTGTCTTCATCAAATTTGTGAAACTCTCTCCTTGTTTCTTTTATTTTTATAAAAGCATTCTCATTACCTTTATTGCAGCAATCTTGCAAACTAAAACCTCAATTTTCAGCTTAAATCAAGTACAGCATACACTCAAAGGGTGTATCACACCACTTAGAATTTCAACATAAGTACAAGTACTTGGTCTCTAAGACTGTATTTAAACTGTAGGACATGTAAGCATTTCTGATCTCATGAGCCCATATCATAGAATCACAGAATGTTTCAGGCTGGAAGGGACCTCTAGAGGTCATCTGGTCCAACCTTCCTACTCAAGTAGGGACATCTCTACCTAGGTCAGGTTGCTCAGAGCTCCATCAAGCCTGACCTTGAATGACTCCAAGGATGGGGCCTCCACCACTTCTCTGGGCAGCCTATTCTAGTGATCTATCACTGTCATGTTAAAGAACTTTTTTCTAATATCCAGCCTAAATCTACCCTTTCCTAGCTTAAAACCATTACCCCTTGTCCTGTCACTACAAACCCTTTTAAATAGACCTTCCCCTGCCTTCCTGTAGGTCCCCTTCAGGTACTGGAAGGTCACTATAAGGTCTCCGCGGAGCCTTCTCTTCTCCAGGCTGAACAGCCCCAGCTCCCTCAGCCTGTCTTCATACGAGGGATGCTCCATTCCTCTGATCATTTTAGCGGACCTCTTCTGGATGCGCTCCAATATGTCCACATCCTTCTTGTGCTGGGGGCTCCAGAACTGGACACAATACTCCAGGTGAGGTCTCACCAGGGCAGAGCAGAGGGGCAGGATCACCTCTCTCAGCCTGCTGGCCACAGTTCTTTTGATGCAGTCCAGGATGCAATTTGCCTTCTGGGCTGCCATTGCACATTGGTGGCTCAAGTTCAGTTTTTCATCTACTAGTATCCCCAAGTATTTTTCCACAGGGCTGCTCTCTAACACGTCCTTTATCAGCCTATATTGATAATATTGGTTGCCCTGGCCCAGGTGCAGAACCTTGCACTTGGCCTTATTGAACCTCATGAGGTTCACATGGGCTCACCTCTCCAGTCTGTCCAGGTCCCTCTGGCATATCAACTGCACCCTCCAGCCTGGTATCATCTGCAAACTTGCTGAGGGTGCACTCAATGCCACTGTCAATATCATTAATGAAGATGACACCACTTGTCACATTTTCCCATCTGGACATTGAACCATTGACCACTACTTTCTGGATGTGACTGCCCAGCTGATTTCTTATCTACTGAACAGTCCACCCATCAAAACCATATTTCTCCAACTTTGAGAAAAAGCTGTTGTGGGCGACCGTGTCAAAGGCCTTGCACAAGTCCAGATAGATGACATCCATAGCTCTTCCCTTGTCCACAGATGCAGTCACTTCATTGTAGATAGCCCCTAGGTTGGTCTGGCAGGACTTGCCCTTAGTAAAGCCATGCTGACCCTCTTGGATCACCTCCTTGTCCTCCATGTGCCTTAGCATATATTCTAGGAGGATCTATTCCATGATCTTCCCAGGCACAGAGGTGAGGTTGACAGGTCAGTAGTTCCCAGGGTCTTCCTTTCTACCCTTTTTAAAAATGGGTGTGATGTTTCCTTTCTTTAAGTCACTAGGGACGTCACCTGACTGCCATGACTTTTCAAATATTATGGAGAGTGGCCTGGCAACTGCATTAGCCAGTTCCCTCAGGACTCTGGGATACATCTCATCAGGTCCCATGGACTTGTGTGCGTTAAGATTCCGCGGATAGTCACAAACCTTGTCCTCATTTATGGTCTCTCTGGTCCCTGTCTCGTGGGCCATCAACTTGAGAGCTGTGCAGAGAGAGACTGCCAGTAAAAACTGAGGCAAAAGAGTCATTGGGGACCTCAGCCTTCTCCTTGTCTGTTGTTACTAGCTCAACATTGCTGTTCATCTGGGAGGGATGCTTTGACCTTCCTTTCTGGTTTATGTATCTGTAGAAGCCCTTTTTGTTTTTCTTTTCATCCCTTGCCAAGTTCAGCTCCGGCTGTGCCTTGGCCCTCCTGACCTCATCCCTACACAACCGGACAACGTCCCTGTACCCTTCACATGATATCTGTCCCTGCTTCCACTGTCTGTGCAGTTCCATTTTGCCTTTTATTTTGACCAGCAGGTCTCAACTCAGCCATGCTGGTGTCTTTCCTTCCTTGTCCGATTTCTTATGCATGGGGATTGAGAGGTCTTGCGCTCTGTGGAAAGCATCCTTAAAGATCTGCCAGCTCTGCTCTGCTCCCTTGTCCCTGAGGACTGTTTCCCAGGGGGGTCCTATTGACTATCTCCTTGAAGAGCTGGCAGTTTGGTTTCCTAAAATGGAGGGTCCTGACTGCTTTTCATCTAGCTCATAGGCCTTAGGACAGTGAACTGCACTAGTCCACGATCACTGCAGCCCAGGCTGCCTCCAATCTTGGTATCCCTGATGAGTTCGCTTGCATGTGTGACTATCAGGTCCAATATTGCATCCCCTTGGGTAGGGCTGTCTATTTCTCGCTTTAATAAGCTGTCATCTAGGCACTCCAGGAGTCTCTTGGATTGCCTACAGCTCACTGTGATACTTTTCCAACAGATGGCAGGGTGGTTGAAATTCCCCAGTAGGATAAGAGCCTGCGAGTGTGATGTCTCCTATAGATGGAGCAAGAAGGCTTCATCGATAGGCTCCCCTTGATTGGGAGGCCTGTAGTAGACACCAGCCACAAGGCTGCCCCTGTTATCTCAACCCCTAATACTTAACCATAAGCTTTCTACCTTCTTACGGCTATTCTTTAGGGATAACTCTTCACAGTCCATCCATTTCTTAACATAGAGGGCAACAACTCCACCCTTCCTTCCATTTCTGTCTCTTCTGAACAGCTTGTAGCCATCGATGGCCACACTCCAGTTGTAGGATTCATCCCACCAAGTTTCAGTGATGGCCACAATGTCATAGCCATCCTGTAGCACGGTAGCTTCCAATTCCTCCTGTTTGTTGCCCATTGGTGTAGAGGTGCTTCAGCTGGGCTGCCGGCCGCGACACCTTCTTGGAGGGACAGGCCTTCATTCTCCCAGGGTTTTTCATGGCTACTACCTTCTTGGCTCTTACTTCGTCAGGAGCTCCTGCTTCATCTCTGTTGGACCTTGCCTGTGCTGAGGTGTCAACAGCATACCTCAGGGTAAGAGTTGGAGGCCCTTACTGTCACCCCATCCCTCCAACCCTCATTTGTTGTCCTGCTGCTTATCATGGACAATTCTGATATTACTAACCCTTTCCCCTTCCTATCTAGTTTAAAGCCCTGTCAATCAGCCCTGCAATCTCGTGGGCAAAGACCCTCTTTCCCCTTTCAGAAAGGTGTCTCCCGTTTGGTGTCAGCATTCCTGGTGCTATGTAGGCCATCGTGTTGTCAAAAAACCCAAAACTGTGGTTATGACACAAGTCCTGGAGCCATGTATTAATAGATTGTACCTTCCTGATCATTCCAATGCCATTGCTTTCAACTGGAAGGAGAGAGGAGAAGATAACCCGCGCCCCAGATTCCCTCACTGGCCGTCCCAAGGCCCTGAACCCTTTTTTGATCAAAGGAGCCCAATGAACTTAAATTATGGATAGCAAAGTGTTATCATAATATGGATGCCACTAATCACAGCACTGGTACTGCCACAACTAGGATGTCTTGTATCTTGCTTCTCTGGGAAAACGGTCTTGCTGATAAAAAACAAGAAACAAGGGCTCTGCTAGCATGGAGATCGTGGCAGTAAACAGAAACTTGCTGTCCATACCCTGGATGAAGAGTAGGTGGTATTTCCATACAGATTAACGGGTAGTGGGTGGTGAAGATTTGGTACAGATATACAGCCATCACAGTTTGCAGATACTACATTCACACACACAAAATCCATTTCAGTTGAATTTATCCATGTTAATGGCTATCTGTGAATTTAAAAAAATCACATGATGATGTTCTCAGTTAACATATATAGATGTATCTTATGGAACTGCTTCTAGCGACGGCTGAAATGAGCCGGTATCTTCACCTCAATCTGTACAGCTCTTTTCAAATGTAACTGTGATTTGTATTCCCATTGATACCACTTGTATTAGATTTCCTAAAGTGTATACTTACTCAGACTCTATTAGATACTTCTATCACATGGCAATAAAACCATCTTAGACTGATGCTTCCCATTGAACTATTTAACTTTCTATGTTGTAATATTAGCTAATTGTAAAATACCTTCTGTCTTTCCATATAAAAATTGACTAAAATCGGCATCTTTGCATAAATTAACATAGAGGTGGTTTAACTGTTTCCTATTCACTGTTATTTCTGTATCTCCTGAGAACTGTTCCATCATGAAGCTGAAAGACCAGCTTCTAACTTTGCATCTTTACCTCAACCTAAAGGAAGT
Source organism: Coracias cyanogaster (assembly GCA_033124195.1). Taxonomy (NCBI): domain Eukaryota; kingdom Metazoa; phylum Chordata; class Aves; order Coraciiformes; family Coraciidae; genus Coracias; species Coracias cyanogaster. The sequence continues at coordinate 18,562 of JAVSBS010010535.1, forward strand.
TCCTTTCTTAAACTTCTGTGTTTTCTTCCAGGAATTAGCCAATTTTGGTTCTGTGTAGCACTATGAGAGTCCCATAGGCACCTAAGGATGGCGGAATTAACAGGCACTTTCTCCAGCCTTGATTTGTATAGTCCTACTGTTACCACAGTGGAAATGAGCAGCTCTCTGTCGATCTGTCCTGATGGCCACGGGAGCCTGAGAATGCACAACAAATCCCGGAGTAACCACCTAAAACCATGTACTGAGAGATACTAATATTTATTAAACCACCTATCTGCGTGCAAACTACCTAGTAAACAATGTGTATTTGGCAATTTTTTTGTAAATCCGTAACTGTGTTTACCTTTCCCTGGTGCGTCGTAGTAACATTTGTAGTTTGTCAGGAGCATTTGCATGGCCAAAATCACTTATTAATAAGCCACCTTGGCTTATTACTTGTCCACATCAATGCGTACAGAAGTGAAGCTGCTGGAGCTAAGTTGCAGAAAAGAAGACAAAACCAAGCAGGCAAAGCACACAATGGCATCGGGGTCAGCTTTGGACGTGGGTGTGGGAAGGGTGGATATGGTCACTCATGTTTTTTCACCATACGGACAGCTGCTAAATGAATGAAAGAAGCAAAGCTTGAGGTTAACAAAGAAAAAAATTCTCAAATGAGAAGTTAAATGCTCAGAAAAACCGATGGACTCCTGTGTATAAACGTCTCAGAGTTCTGTTTAAAGAGGCTTGAAAGGCTCAAACTTTCAAAGCATGGACACTGACTACTTCTGCTGTAACCCTAGCACTCTTCCACTTCACTTAAAGTCCCCTCTACTTACTAAAAATTTTTATCGTTTACTGCCATCTAGTGTTAATGGTACAGACTGCCAGGCATTTAAAATTGCTTTTCCGGATTTTAAAATTAGAAAATTCCTACATTGGTCAAGTTTGGCCTTGCCCTGAGAAGCTGAACATTCCTGTTTCCACTGGCAGAGGGAGTGCAGATGCACAGTAGCTCAGAAATCCGCAGGTTATTCACAGGAGTAGATCTGAGTTCAGAGGCCACAATGCGATGTCAATGACGAGTGACCTTCAGTTTAATTTCTTGATTCTGACCCTGCTTGCTGGTTCTCTCTGTTTCGCTGTGTCACACCTGACCTGGCCCTGAGGCAGAACCCCCTGCTCCTCCTCCTGCACACTGCCGGGCGGACGCAGCACGCTTGTCAGCACGCGCTCCTTATTCCCTCGTTAACAGAACACCGGAGATGCTGTTACACTCCACTATCTATGCAACGAGTTCCTTTCCACCAGGATGTGTGAGAGTGTGTAACTGTGTCCCCAGCTGTCCCCCAGGTGCTTCAGAAGGCCTCATGACAAGTGGCGTTTCTCAGGGATCGGTACTGGGACTAGTGATGGCTTCAAACTGGAAAAGGGGAGATTTAGTTCAGGAATTGGGAAGTTCTTCACTTTGATGGTGGTGAGACACCGGCCCAGGTTGCCCAGGGAAGCTGTGGATGCTCCATCCCTGGAGGTGTTCAAGGCCAGGTTGGATGGGACCTTGAGCAACC